>JAURVB010000851.1:0-276796 GCA_033002965.1 Piper betle
TGATATGCTCTAGAGCTATCAACCCACCCGAAATGCCCGTAACGCATCCTGACGCAATAAACGACCTAAAACTAATCCTACGATCCATTATATATAAAAATAATAAAAAAATCACTGGCATACTCTCATATATTCTGATAACTCATTCTGTTCTGCTGTGTTCATGACGTTATCATCATATACTTGGGTACGCATGACCCTCATAGCTCATACACGCGACCGGCGTTGGCTCGGTACACGTGTCCTGAAACTGACTCAACTCGAAAAATAACGATCGACCCGACCGGTTCTGAATATAAAACCCTAACTCGAATCGTGGGTTTTACAAACACAACCACTTTCCGGCTAGTAGACGCCACCGGCGATTGTCGCAGGAAAACCACCGGAGAGCCGCCGGGAAACCGCCAGTAGCTGCCGGAAAACCATCAGAAAATCGGAATTTCTGGAATTCGCTGGAATTCACCGGATCTTCCGCGGAGCTCACCCAGTTGGACTCGATCGAACGTCGGACGCCGAGGAGCGCCGAATTCGAGCTCCGAGACGCGCGACGGAACCCTAGCCGTCGCCGATTGCCAACTACGTGAGGTATAATTACCTCCGATTGATTTATTTAAAATTGATTATTGTTAGCTTAGCATGCTATGACTAATTATTGATGTGATTAATGCTTAATTACGAATGAAGTGATAAGAGAGATGATTTGATGAATAGTGCTTGAATGTGAGTGATCTAATGAGGTAGATCGAGTTGAGCATGCTAATCGAGTAATGTAACTTAGGAAAAATATAATAAAATTGGTAGGAATAGGATGAGTAGAATTATTTTCATATTTATGATTATTGGTTGTGATTGATGTTTATTGAGTTTGATGCATCAATTAGTTAGCGGGCGTTAGTATTTAGTTTTGATGTGTAGGTACGGAGTAGGAGCTCGCCGCCTAGGCGCGATGACACGCTTGGAGCTTCTACCAGGTCCGTTTAGGACTCGTTTGTTTTAATCTTTTCTATTGTATGTTTGATTTATTGTCTGCAGGACGGGTTAAGTGGCGTTTTATCGGATCCCACTTAACTCGGGCCATTTAACCGAACATTTTCCGGATTAATAACCCCTCGAGGATGAGATCCCTCGAGGATGATTTCGAAAACAAGATCCACCACAAGTTGCCTTCGGGCCTATTATATAAATCCCTACCCAGCCTTATATATATATAGTTTTCGCGTTTTTAGTGAGACGAGAGACGGAGAAATCGACTGCACGTACCATGCAGAGGATGCCGTGACAGTCAAAGCGGGCTCTGGATTAGTGCCAGCAGACTGTTCCATTCCCGAGGAATCCTGACAACTCCGCGTTTGAGTTCCTCACACCCGGAGAACGTGGAGGTTTACGGGTACTGTTTAGTACAGCGCATGTCCGGACTTGTGGTTCAAAGGGTACTAAAGGCGACTGCCTGAGAGTACTCGGCCTTCGTGCTCAAGGCCAGGAGAAATATGGAGGTAAGGAGAGGGCTTAGGATAAAGTTTCACGAGAAGTACTGAAAAGAAGTGCTGAGAGTAGCACAGTACCAGCAGCAGTAAGTTCGGGATGCTACCGAGTCTGCAGCCCAGTGGCTCCTCAGTAGTGCCCTTCAGAGTGTTCACGTGGAGTATACGTTGTTTTCCTTCATATGAGAGTTTGCTCTCATAGCCAGCTTGTTATAGTTATTTTATTTTCCGGACCAGTAACACTTGTTACTGACGTGTTTTTATACTATATGTAGGTAATAATCACGAGTTGGAGGAGCCAGCTTGGACGGAGGAGCAATGAGGTCTTGTACACACACAAATGTTAGATTTCTGAATGTTTAATATTGTATTATTATGTTATTATATTGTGAATGACATGAGTAAATGTTTGAGCATGATGATATGATGTGAATGAAATGCTAAGACACGATAATAGAATGCAAAATATGATCAGATTTGAGCAGCGGAAGCGTAGTGGGTTGAGACCCGAGTTTCAGAATGAATACATTATAAATGAGATTTTGTGTGATTGTTAATGCTTGCCGATATATTTGTATATATATTATTTTGACAGGGTGGGCCCATAATTGCACTTTTAGGGGAGACCCTGTTAGTTTTACTTCAGAATTTTCATCGATTTTGCTCGTAATTGTGATGGTGTGAAATTTAATTTGCATGTCATTCATGTAGTACCATGTTAGGATTTTGTGCATGCATTCATTCATGACAGATCGTATCTTCATCTTAAGACGCCGAGATTGGATCCGCACGAGTTAGGTTCGCGTTAGCCGACCTAACCGGGGCCTGTAACATGTCGGTTTGGTTCACGAGTGTGAACCGGATTTGAGGTGTTACAGGCCCTATTTATAATAAATAGAGGGGATGTATAATTACTAAGTTGTCCATCTCTTTTGACAAATTAGGGCAGAAATTTTGAACTAATAGTGAGTGCCTTGATGAAAGCTATGTTTACCTTGATAAAAAAGCCATGAAAGTTCATAACACTATTTTATAAGGGTATTATTTTAGGTTACTTAATTAAATTGGTATCAAATTATATTATTTTATTATTACTAATTTATTTAATATTATAGTTTTTAGGCATGTTGGGTAAGCAACTAGTGAAAGTAATGTAGTAATTTAAGTTACAATCAAGGTCTATTTAGAACCCTAATTTTTCAATCAATGTCTATTTAATAAAACTTTGATTGGCATAATCTACAATTTGAAGAGAAGGAAACCAAAATTACGCCTCAATTATGCCATCTGCTTTGAACATGACACACTCAAATTAAGCTCTAATTTTGGGCGGCTTGAATGCTCTCATTTTAATTTAATTTAATACAAATCCACACACTATATAATCACCAATATGGTGGCTTGAATGCTCTCATTTTGTCCCGAGAGATCCATGCTGTTAAAGTTGGAAGAAGATGATTGCATCGCTCGATTTTCTGTACCAGTGTAGATCCTCACGATTTCTCTGCTGCACATGGTGTTGCCAATAAGCAGAGCAAACAAGAGTTAGATCCATCCCTTTGGCAATTTCCGGCTTAAACAAGACCGGGGAAGATCGAGATAAAGACTTGGACAGATGGAGTTGTAGATTGGTTGTTGAAGAACGTGGTGGTAATAATAACTGCTTCAACAACCATGAAAGGAATGCTGCTAGGAAGAAAATTCGGCTGACTAGAGAGCAAACTCGCTCTCTTTCCAGTTCTCTATCAATGTTTGATCAATACCATTTTCTTGTGATTGCGCCGGCTTTCAGACTGAGCTTTCTACCAGGGCAGGTTGAAGTTTTGTTCCATAACAGAAGAGAAGAGCAAGGTATGAGTTTCTCATTATTTATATCCAAAACACAATCATCAATTTTTGTTATTCATTATCTTAGTTGCACAATGTATTGATTTATTCATCTCTTCAAATCAATCATCTTAGATCATCCCTCTTTATAAAAGTTCATGTTCTCTGCTTATAAACTGCATTCTTTGGAATAACTTACTTGACCAATATTATTTACCTGATTACAATCTTTTGACAAAAACTCCGAACAAAGATAAAAAGCACCTCAAGAAGTGCTGCGAGAACTTGATCAATGAAAACAGGAGGTTGAAGGAGGTGCAAGTGCTAAGATCACTCGACGTGAAATAGATCAATGTTGGTCGTCTGCCCTTCCCCATAGCCATGAATGTGAGTACGTCGGATAGTGAGAAACCATAGCTAGTATTTGGGCCCCTCCCAGATAAATCAATGGCATGTTGACAAGGCAATCAACAAGCTTTCTATTTGCATGTTACCCATCATTCAACAGACATTGAGGATTATCATAAGTTTTCTGCTTCTTACTTAGTTTTTAACCGATCCATTTGGCGTTTTGATCTGAATTAACTGGTATGCGATGCCTCAAAATCTTACCTTTTAGGATGATGTAGTTTGTTCATGTTTTTTTGCAGTCGCAGGTATATGTAACTGATTATATTGACTTACTGGTTACTGGGTGTAGGAAAGAAATGTTAGTGCAACTTGTTAATTTGGAGACAATCAAATCATCAAACCTAAACCCGTTTATAGAAAAACAAAGGCTATGCTAATCTGCAATTGAGAAGGAAGGTGCATCGTGGGTACGGATTCAGGTGACAAAAATGGCCGGCAAGACTGAGCCTTCTCTATGTCGTAGTTCCTGGATGACAATGGCCATCCCTGCCCACATCACTTTCTTAAAGTTGCGATAGCATTGTTCTCTCTCTTAGATCAATCACCTTGTAGAAATTGCATTAGGATTTTTACCTTATCATCACTCTTCTAATATGAGAAGTTAGATTAGAAACATAACCGGCTCTCTACCTCAAAGACTTCCCCTTCTGAATTTAATTTTACTTCCGTTGGCTCCTGCCCAAACTCTCTTTCTGTCATCTTCTTCAAGCCACAGCATAGAGATCCTGAGATAATCGAGTGAGATCGCCGTAAAAATCCTCATAATCCGAGGGTCCAAACTGCAAGTTCATGGCCTCTTTCAGCTGCTGCCAAGAAACCATTTCCTGATGTTGTTGCAGCATATCAAACCAAATCTGGGCGTCGTCCTCCAAGTGGAAGCTTGCTAGTTCGACTTGCAATGCTTCATGGATATTGTGCAACTTGAAAAATTTCTCTGCTCGACTAAACCATGAGATGGGATCCTTTGCCCCATCAAATTTAGGAAAGCTTAGTTTGGATCCCTTCAAGCAGTCCTCAATTTGCACAATTTGATGAAACCCCTCCTAGACATTATGACAAACAAGTTCCACCCTTGATCTGTGCTTTTCTTGCTGAAACTTTCCCCTGAAGACATGGTTGGAAATTCCTCTCCAAGTCTAGCGTGTGGAATCCTTCCTCCCGACATCCTCACCTGCTCGTCCCTTTGGGTGTTTCTTCGACTATCCTGCCATTGATCATCAATATCCAACCCAACAGGAACTCTCATATGAGATGTCCCAATTCCCTCACGATTATCCAGATTCCCCCTAACCTCAACTCTCGATTGCATTAACATGTCGAGTTTTGTAGAAATTTCAGCAACAGCAGTAATCAAGTAATCCTGAATCTGTTTAATGTGAGATAATTCAATCGAGTTTGGTGATGGATTCGTACCTCCCTCGCCTTGCTCTGATGCCAAATTGGTAGGATTTTCCTCACCAAGGTCGACGATGACCTTTTTCCCCTTAGTTCCTTGCTTGTTCCCCTGCTTGGCTGGTGCCATGGAGGAGACGATTGGCCTGGAATCTGAAGGGAGTTGGAGAAATGGTTGAGATGATGGAGGATGGGACAGTGGTTAAACCCTGCTCCCAGGAAGATCTCCCCAGAAAATAGGAAGAAGAACAAAGAACAAAGATAAGAAAAAAACAAAGATTTAATTCATCAAAAATCATGTCCTTTACAATCAGTCTCTCCCCCTTATATAGCCACACTTCCTAGTTTTCCCCCATTACAATTTATTCTCATTATTCACCTCGAATTCATCCTTACAATTTACTCTCATTATTCACCTCGAATTCATGGATCTCGCAATGCCCCGTAACGCCCTTTCGTTCTACTCACTTTATTCATACCACCGTCTCCTCTGGAGATTTATTTACCTATCATCATCCACCTCTTCTCAAAATGCTGCTTACTTAAAATCTACCCATCAATTGTTTTTTATTTGTCTACATGATAATCAGGATTACAGAGTTTCCTCCTATGAACCTGGTTTTTGGACATCAAATGCTTTTGTATTTGTTTTTTGACATCAAATGCTCTATTCCATAGTAATCTCCTATCATGCCTGTGAAAATAGTGGTTCAATTCTTCTCCCATTTAATTTGGTAGCGTAAAAAAAAGCATTCATTTTGGTCTTTTCGTTGTCTGCCTGTTCATTAGTTATTAAACCTAATCTCCTATCATGCCTGTGAAAATAGTGGTTCAATTCTTCTCCCATTTAATTTGGTAGCGTAAAAAAAGCATTAATTTTGGTCTTTTCGTTGTCTGCCTGTTCATTAGTTATTAAACCAATAACGTGTTTTATAAATTGAGATTACTATGCATATGTATTTTAATTTTCGTTAAATCTACATCCTCTAGAATTTCTATACATTTTTCATTGAACTCTTACGAAATTGTTGTAGCTGTAATATATATGCTTGGTTATTTTTATTTTTTTAAGTAGTAGGAGTAAGTTTGAGGTTAGAATTAACAGGGTTTTAACCCGTGACCTTCCGCAGTAAAGGGGAATGAATTAGAGGCTAGGGTTTTGGGAGGCATGTCTGTGACCATTGAGGCTTAAATTGTCAACATGGATGAATCTCATTGGAGAGTTCTTAAGGGCTTCTTTTTTGGGCAGCTTGCCAAAAAATTTTCCCAAAGTTTTCTTTTTTTCCCTCTCTCTCTCTATTCATATGATTATTACTTGACTTGGAAAATTTGAATGGGGAGATCCGTGTGGGAGGATTAAATTGATCTCCATCCTATAGGTATTATTTTTGTTTGTTTTTTGTTTTATAATACATGTATTGGATTTCTATTGGTTTACAGGTCTTGTTTTCTAATCAGGTATGGTTCTTTATTCTATTAATTTATTTGTTCTAAACTAGTTCATTTATTATTTGATAAAGTTATCTGATTTATTACTTGTTCATTGTCATGTATGATGTGTAAATATGGTTGATCTTCCCTTGATGCAATATTCATTCCACGTAAGTATGGTTTACTATTATTTTTAAGTTCTTTTATAGTCAAGAACCGTAGGACTACAAATTATCATCCAGTTTAAAAATTTACTAATTGTCTTGATTTAAATAGAACAAAAGTGGCGAATAACTTATTCACCACATAAGAAAAATGATGAAAGACTCGATTAATTTAACTCAACACCAGTCGACTCTCATTTGACTTTAAACTTGGTTCTATCGGCATATTCAATTTGGCTAGCTAAACAAAGTTTTTTGATACGGACCGGACGGGCTAGCTAATCATGATTAAATGAGATCTGAGGGTCTTCTTTAATTTTAAGACTTAGGATATGCTTTGCCTTTGGTATTTTTTAGATTGGGGTCCTTGTAGGGTTAGGTTGAACACTCTGTTTACACAAACCTGTTGACAGCAGAAAGAGGAGATTTGGGTGGCATCATAACCATTCACCGCAACAGAAATCAACTCTTTCTTGTAATTTTTTAACTTTTTTTATATGTAATTCATGATTTCTGACAATATTATTCAAAACTTTCGCAAATTAGATTTTTCACCCAGGAAAAATCTAATTTGTGGCAATGAGCAGCATCGAAATCTCTAGTTCTGCAAATGCCACACATATCTTCTTCTATTGGGAGATTTCGGTCCCAATGCAAATGCCCCATATCATCAATAACTGATATGTGAAGTCACAGAATTAGCAGAATCTTTGGTTCCAATAGACAGGTTTGATGATTTGATTTTCTCCGAACAAGTTGCACAACACTTCTTTCCTACACCCAATTTTGTTCCATCTTCACCCTTCCCAACAAGTCAACAAAATAGGCAATTGCGGATAACAAAGACAGCAAAAAAACATGCACAAACTACATCATCTATTATATATATACAAGATAAGATCACATATATAAATCTAAGCTCATCATAAAAGATTAAAATCTCAAATGGGTCGATTGAAAAACTAAAAAATAAGTCGAAATTTGATGATAATCAATGTTCGTTATATGATTTGTTTGAATGTACAAAAAAAGGCTTGTTGAATTGCCCTTTTAGCATGGCATTCATTTGTCAGAGAACAAGCTTTGGCCTCTCATCTTCTGGCATGCTCTCATTTATGGCTGTGGGGGAAGGGACGGCAGAAGGCCAACATCGGTCTCTTGGCGGGCGCCCGACTGAAGCAAAGGGCGAACCTACGCGACATTGGCATCGGCACATTTGAGTGCTCATAGTTCTCGCAGCTCCTTCTTCAACCTCCTGTTTCCATTGATCAAGTTCCGGCAGCACCTCTTTAGGAACTCACAGTCCACCTCTGTTCGCTTGATCTTTGCTCTGGGTTTTTCCAGAAAGATATAATAAGATAAATAATATCGAGTTCTCTTCCCTACTTGCTTGAACTTTTAAAAAATGCAAAATAATTAGCGTTTAAAAGATGTTTTGGTCTCATATAATTAATGGTCTAGAGTTGAGTTTAAATTAAAAAATAACTCCATAGAATGTTTATACACAGACATCTTGGACTTTTAGGAAAAATAAGATTTAGATAATTGATTCGCGAAGATGAATAAATCAATAAGAGCAACTACGATGACACACATAACAAGAATTGATGATATAATGTGAAACTCATACCTTGCTCTTCTGTTCTGGAACCAAACTTCGACCTGCCGTGGAAGCAAGCTCAATCTGGCAGCCACTTCCTGATTCTGAATCTGCAAGAGGCCATGCCTACTCAAAACTCAAGTACAAGAAAGTGGTGCTGACGAAGTCTTGATAGAGAGAAACCGATCTGGCTCAAAGTGACGTGCTCTTCAAAGCTCTTCCCAAGAGAGCAAGTTTGATCTCTGGTCAGCCGAAGATCCTTCCTCGCAACATTCCTTTCCTGGTTGTTGAAGCGCTTGTTATTACCACCACCTTCTACATCAACCAGCCTACAACCCCACTAATCCAAGATCTTGATCTTCCCCGGCCTTGTTCAAGTCCGGGAAATGCCAAAGAGATAGCTCTAACGCTTGCGTTCTCTTGTTATTGGCAACATGACCAGACACAGACAGGACCTATTGCTAGAGAAAGTCGAGTGTTGCAATCATCATCTTCTCCCATATTGTCTTTCAACTTCAACATCATGGATCATTCGGACAAAATCCGAGCAAGCAAAGCTGCATATTGGTGATTATATGATGTGTGGATTTGTGTTGAATTAAGTGGGGATTGAAGTTAGTCTTATGAGCATTTAGTGTGCTGTAAATGTTAGTCTACGGCAATATTCAAAGGAAAATATTCCGAGAGGGAAGCTTTCTTTGACTGTTATGAATTGGTGACAAAGGTACCCAAAGGAGTTCGATGGTATAATGGTGGCATTGAAAGCTCTTGTCGAGCCGGCTTCACTGCCACCAAAAATTCTCCCATGCATGGATTTTAATGGCTGGTATTTGCCTGCATTAAATCATGAATATTAGATGGAAAAGATCCCACGTGTCATCAGGTATATGTTTCAGAATTTGAGATTGAGTAATATATATATACACACACACACGTGTGTGTGTGTGTGTTTTTTTATTTTAAGCTTTAATTTTAAAAGTGCCCTAATGTGAACTAAGAAGTTTATCGGGTCTCATGATCCCAAACCTAACTTCAAAGTTAGAAATGGGTTCTGATGTCCAATATCTTTAAATTAGATCCATCTAATTTGTTTAGTTCGATCTGAACTAGTTTCAAATAGAATGCCGATTTGGACCATTCGATATATATTCTATCCTAAAAAAATTAGATTGGATATGTATGTGTTTGGAGTGGTCCGATCCGAGTAGATAATGTTTTAAAAAATTATATTTTAACATATTTATAATAATATTTATATAATATTTTTCCCATATTCTACATTCAATCTATATTATTTGCAATTTTTTTTATCGGATTGGGTAGGATGCAGATCGAACGTAGATTTGGCGAATTTAGATTAGATACAAACATGATAAATAAAATGAGTGTAATATTCGGATTTGAATAGGATACAATATTCTAACTTAGATCTCCATTTTTGTTTTCTTTTTTTTCTATAAGAAATAAAAACTTGGTTATCTGACGAAATCAACACTAAAGAAGTAAGATCTTTTATGGTAGTGTGATTTTTACCGTTTTCATGTAGAAATAGTTTTGTGTCAAATAATGATTTAGCTATCACTAAATACCTACATCCAAGTTAGAATGTGAGTATATGTATTCAATCTGAATATATATATATATATATATATATATATATATATATATATATATATATATATATATATATGTAGGAGCATAGAGGTGAACCAGGGCTAAAAAATTTTCTACCCCGAGCTTTGATCTAGGCCGTTCAATTACAATGATGGCCCAGATTTATTGTTTCAAAAAAATGGCCAACGACCGGCCATGCCGACTGCGGCCAGATCTGGCCGCCGCCGGTCACATCTGACCGTTGACGGATCGGGCCATGCGCCCAAAGATCCCTCGGCGATTAACCCACCCCCCCTCCCCTATTGTGACCGCCCTCGCCCTGCCGCCGACGCCTTTGTCCCACCACGGCCGTGGCGGGACAACATGGTCGAAGGGAAATGGGGAGGAGGGTCATCCGCGGCGGGGTGGGGGAGGGGGGATCCTCCCACTCCCCCTCTACCCTGCCATCCCGCCGTGCTGGTGGCTGATCCCCCCTCCCCCACAAAGAATGCTTCCGCCCTGCCATGGCCATCACCCCTCCCCGCTCCACCTTGACCCCGCCCCTCCTCAACCCCACTCCTCCCTTCCCCCGCCGCAGACACCCCAGCCCCACCGTGGATGCCCCTCCTTCCCACTCCCCCTCAACCATGCTGTCCCGCCACAACTACAGTAGGGCATCCATGGCAGGGCGCCTGGACGGTGGCCGCTGGCGTCATTAGAGAAGTTTAGTTTTTTAAGAAAAAAGAAAAAGAATAGATTTGGGCCATCTTTGTAATCGGATGGCCCAAATCAAACTCAGGGTAGAAAAAAGTTTTGGACTCACTAAATATATAATATATATATATATATATATATATTATATAATGAAGTGTAGGGTATGGTCATATTGTTGTTCTGTGATTAAATAATTAGATGTACAATGATGGTTTACACTACCGTAATTTCTGTATCTAAGTACTTGTCGCTAAATGTGTGCGGAAGTGATGACCATATGACCTTATACCTTATGATTGTATTATTATTTGGTATTATATTTATAGTAAGTTGTGTTGTGGGGAGTTTCCTACCACTAGTCCTAGTTAGAAAGAAAACTCTATTGAATTTTTTCCAGAATTTAGTCTCATCTGTGTAATTCATACATGCATTGTGTTTTATGTGGATTGTGCATCTGACACTTATGATTAAGCCTTTCTTTTTAGAATACCTTGAATGGTTAAGTCTTGAATAAAATATGTAAAGACTAAGTTGAAATGTAAAGACTGTATTGTATTAAAACTTTCACCTCTAGTAATTTAATAAGAGGGGTTTCCAATAGATTTGACTCAAGGAAATTAATCCGCCTCAAGGTAATATAACCCAAGGGGTTCTAGTAATTTAACTGGGTGAAGAAATAATAAACCTCCTCATGTATATTTAACCGAGCGGAGAAGTGTTCCATCTTCAATAATATAACCGAAGGAGTCATAATCTTCAACATAAACATTATTGTTTGAATAGTATTTTCTATATGATACACTCAAACAAACTTATAAGCTAAACTTAAGATTTACAGTTCAGCAGTTGGAAGTCTTCGAGTCAGACGTTTCACTCTTTTGTTACAAACCCTCATATACATAGATCCGGTATCTTACATGGGTTAGGAAGTTTTAAAGAGTTTGGGGAAAAGGCTTAGAAAAGAGTGGTAGAGTTTCAACAAAAGTGGTGAGAGGATTGCATATAAGAATAGAGAAGATGGAACAGAGGACAGGTTGAGAGTACTTCTCAAACTCCGGATGCCTCCAATGGCCGAGGAAGACTTATTTACAGACATTGGAGGGTAATCGGCTTAAACAATTAGCGGTAACAATATTTATGGTTGAATGCAATATTAAGCAAAAAATTAGATATATCCTATGTCTAGCCCCTACCTCATCCTAATACATTAAAAATTGTTGAAACTGATGGATCAAATTTAGGTTTGGAGCTTTACTAAAACAAACAATCAATCATAAAGATGTTATTAGATATGATTTAGGATTATGCAAGCCTACTCAACAAAAATACTCACAATTTAAAAAGAAATGTTAAGTATTGCAAATTGTATTTTAAATTTTCAAAATAATTTTTTAAATCAAAAATTTTTATTATGAATAGATTGCGAAGCTGCCAACAACAGTTTAGAAAGAAAATGTTAAAGATTTAGTATCCAAGTATATCTTTACAAGATGACAAACACTATTAACAATATTTGATTTTGACATTATGTACATCAAAGGAGAGTCCAACTCTCTATCCGATTTTTTAACTCATAAATTTTTTTCGGGGGTATGATGAATAAAGGAAAGGCACCGATTTTCAAAAATTCTCCAAGTAAAAGATCGTTTTGTACTTATTATGGCCAATCTTCTACTTCAGGCAGAGTCGTACTTCTACCTTTGATGACTCAACTCAATGCACTAGCCCTTTTTATAGAAGAATCTACTCCTATCCCTGCATGCGCTATTGATATAGATTCACTCAAAAGCCATATATTTTTCTTACCAGCAAAACTTCACATCATAAGCATACCCAAAAACCAGAAGACAAGCTATTACATGCCATGAAGAGAAATCATCCCCTTCATATATTTTCCTCTGCTATTCCTATATTTGAAGAGTAACTTATTTAACTCTCGCACGCATCTGAATAAGATACATCTCTAAAAAAAGCTACCTTCATTTGAACAAAAGCTGCTTCAACTACCAATAATTGGTCACCAGAATCACCACATGCCAAAATGGCTTTATCAAATGCTTTAAGAGAGTAATTTACACCCATTTCTTCTGCTTCGCCTTCTGGGTAAAGATGTCAAAGCCAACTCGTCCGCTGTCAAGGCTCCTTATTCTTCTCACTGGTTGCAGTAACAAGATTTGATAAAACCTCGTTGAATTCGGCATCTGAACGAATTGTATGAATTACATGATCAAGAGTTTCTCTATTGTTCAGCTTCTCATCACTTAGGTGTACGGCACCTCCAATATCTAATGGATATAAGAATGATCCAACCATGCAAGCCTTCCTAAAGTAAGTGTTCCTATCAGCAATGAGCTTGATTGAAACATGCAGCAAAGTGGCCAATAAATCATCTGATCCATCAAACATAACTTCCGTACAGTGAAAAGGTTTATGTTTCAAATTCTGGCTCCAACAATGAAGAGCAACATCCGTGACACCTTCCCACCTGTGTACAAAAATCAGATCATTACTAATTTACATCATGCTTTTGCAAGGAAGAAATTGAGAAACTGAATTTGTTAGATAAAAAATTTATCATAAATAATAACCTTTATGTACCCTACTTTTCCCTCAGTCCAACATATAGCATACAATTGGATCATTTTTTTTAAAATGCAATAAATTCACTAAAACCCAGAATATTTGATATCATCTTATGTGGTGCATATTGAACGTGAAAGTCTCCAAAGATTATAAAGAAAACCACCACAACATTGTCAAATTAGCAACTAAAGAAACAAGTTGTTGCTAGAGCACAAGAGAATAAAGAATTCTAGAAACACTCACACAAATGGAGGTTCCAACTCAATGCCAAGTGTCAGGTGAAAGGAAAAAGTATCATTGGCACAAGAGATTGTATGTGCTTCATGAGGACAATTGCTTGGAACGTACAAAATGTCACCTTCCTTGAGCAAATATTCTTTGCAATCTCTTTGATGCTTGATATCACCCAAACTTAAAACAGACTGCCGAGGTTCATTAACCGAGGCAGCGGAATCTTTCCTCCTGGAAAAGTAGTCCATCTTTTGTGTCCAACTAGCTGGAAGATGAAAACACAGTGGTCATCATAGCGACAGGTTAGGCCCTGTGCACCAGGGGGCGTCACGTATAAGGTGGCTCCTACTACAGGTTGACCAAACAAAATCGCTAGGCTATTTGCAAAAGAAGCAACCATCTGAGAACGGAACTGCATCCCACAAAGAGCAATTGTAAATCTTGTTGGTAAAAATTCTTTCAACTTTTCAATGCAGACATCAGCAGGTGCTACACAATCACCAAAAAAAGTGCATCTCCAATATCCTACTCTCGTATATAGGTCCAGAAGTAAGCTCCACTGTCCTGACAACACGAGTATCTTGCCCATAGACAATTGGGATGCCTAATCCACCTTTGGTTTTTTTTAAGAAAGCATCAAAATCAAGTCCATCAGACACAAGTGGAGGACAAGAGACCAAACCTCCTAAAATGCAGTCAAGAACAAGGTCAATATTTTTGCTTTTGAAACATCCAGCAAATTTATTAAGAATATCATTATCATTTTTGCATAACGAAACACTAGCCCCTTGCCTTAACACAACAGGTGACTCCTCCCAATAATTTAATATAAAATGCTGAAAGTCAAATTCCGTGCCGCCAAATATACCATCCATAACCTCATCAAATGAACAAGTTTGAACACTGGTGTGACATATGGAGAGACGAAAAAGGGATTCAGCAACCTCTACTGCTTCAAAGTGTCTCAAGTGCCGCCATCTTTATTGATAGCAATTCATACTCTTCAATGAAACGTGGAATCTCAAATACTAACCCAAAATTGCCTCAAATGAATCAAAAAACAAGAAGCCATCTCTGGAGGAATATTCTCCAGTTGACCCAAGGAACATGCCTTTACAAGGGTTATCACTGCATCAAGTAGCACAACCAGAAGCTCATTTTCAATTATATCCAAAATCTCATTTCTGATCAAATCATCCGAACATATGAAATAAGCAGCACTCTCATTGAAAAGCTTCTGTTTAAAATTAAATAGCATGAATCAATCTCAATAGCATATAATTTCCAGTGAAAAGGAATACCAAGAACTTGCAGAACTTCTCACTCAACGCTAACTCGATGAACATCATTTTGAAGAACAACTATAATGCATCATCCTCCCAAGAAGAACAATTGTTAACACAAAAATAAAAGACAAAACAAATTTTCCAAGCTAGAAAGGTATGCAAAAAACTAAAAAAATATCCCACACAGTTCTCACCCGTTGAACAACAATTTCAAGAACAACCACTATGCATCAACCTCTTCAACAATGGTGGATTGATACGATGAAATCCAACGTAAATAAACAAAATTCCCAGGCTACAAAGGTAATACCAGAAACTTGCATAACAACCACCCATTTCCAAACCTTACAAAGAACAATCACTACTCATTTCAACAAACAAGAGAACAACCAATAAACAAAATATTCACAGAAATAAATAGAACAAACCAAGCTAATTCACCAACCTATAAAGGTAATACCAAAAACTAGCAGAATCCCTCACTCAACTCTCATCCATTGAAGCAGAACAATCAATATTCATCAACCTATTTAACGACCAAGAACGACAATTGATAGACCAAAATATTTCGAACAACAGTCTCTATGCATTTCAACAGCCAAGAGAACCATTTATAAACAATTATGAACAAATTTGCCAAATACTCTCCCCCAATTATCACCTATTTCCAAAATATTGCGATCAGTAACCATAATACATCAACCTCTTCAACAAACAAAAGCAACTGTAGACAAATCGAAAACTCAAATCAACTCCACCAAAGCAGAGGAACCACAAAGCCACACCCACCCAATCGAACTATTCGATCAGTCCAGAATCGAACACGCCACCGCCTCAGCCACCCGCGCTCCCGGAGTGCGCTCCGACTCCGGAGCGCGGCCGCCAAACCCTCAACCACGCCCTCCTCCGCCACAATCGCCTCATTCGCCTTCAACGACGAGAGCGCCGCCGCTCCGATGACTTCTGCGGTGATCAATGCCAATTTCGCATCCCTAAAATTCCAACAACCCACCGTCAACACCAGCGGAACCCTAGCGAGGAGGGGCGAGGTAACCAAACCTGAAGCGGAGGAGGGGAGGGAGGAGGGCGACCAAGGTGGACGGGAGGGCCTCCGCGAGGGGCGGCGGGTGGCGGCGGTTGAGGAAGGCGAGATGGGATTTGAGGCGGCGTTTGATGACTGCGTTAGTGTAGGACGGGGAGGTCCGCCGCCGGCGACATCGACGGCGGCAGCGGCGGCGAGCCAAAGAGGATGCATGCGGGATTGATGCTGTGGAGGAGGGCCTAGGCGGCGGCCTTTCCGTTTTCCGCCGGCGGCGGCGGCGGCGGCGGCGACGGCGACGGCGGGTTGGGGAAGGAGTGGGCAAAATGGGGAATTCGGTAGTGGTTGGTTTGAAATTAGACGGGTATACGGGTTCAAGAATTTGGAGCGAGTGTCCGTGTCCCGACCGTGATCGAAAATCTTATACGGGTAAACGATCATTAATTAACAAACTTAAATTAGCACCTCACATGAATAGATGACAATTTCCAGGCAGACATCTTAACAGTGGATTTTTTCTATAAAAAAAATCTATTTTAACAACGAATTAAGACATTATACTTTAAATTAAAAGATTATAATAATTTAGTATGATAGAAAATGGCATCTAATTTCATGGAAGCGTCATAATAAGATTATTTTATAGACAATTTTTAATTTTACCCATTCATGTAGTTTAAAAATCGAAGATTTGGAACTTTAAACCAACGCCGAAGAGTGATAAGCCAGAAGATGTGAGGGCAACATCCAAGTGAAGCAGGCAACAAATCTCACAATTATAAAGAGATCCATTTTGCTGGTTTGTTTGTAGCTGAAAAATGGTGTAAATCGTTAATAGCTGCAGTTTTCTACAATACAATAATATATATATACATATATATATATATACATATATATATTGAGTAAAAATATATAAAAATTAAAATATCGGGACAACTTTAATTATGTGTTACCCCTTTTTCAATATATTATCCCCTTAATCATTTCGTTATCTCTCTGCTAGTCCTCCCAACCTCAATTATTTGAAAATAAAACTAAGCAAATTATATGGTGATACCACTTAGTTTCTCACTCCATATCTATTCCAGTTCATGACCAGTTTGTCACTCAACCATACAAATGACAAATAAGCAAATAAGACAATTGTATTGAGAGCAAGAGCTTAATCATTCTCTTTATTCATTTATCCCATCACCAATGTGTACCATTCAAGAGAATCTCGGATTGAACAGGACCTTGCAAAGTATAAAAATTATAAAGAATGTAAGAGATTGAGCTATTTGCACTTGCCGGTGTTACCAAGGAACAATAAGCTTTGGCTCACTGCCTTGGGGTACAATCATCTCCAATAAAAAGCATGCTGCTGCTCCCAGTTGACTGCAACTAAATAAAAATTTGTGATCCTGCCAGCAATGGCAGAGAAAAGCATGGAAAAATAAATAGTAATCCGCCCTCGTGATGGAAGGATACAAGGCCGAAAGAATTAGAATCTGAAATCTGGATCCACGTCCATCGCCCACGCAAATTTGGCCAAAAGAGATTTGTTAAATACCTGCAGAAAGAAAACGAAGAATTTAAGCTCTCAGTTGCATCCCTACCATGAAAGAAGAGGAAGAGAAGAAACTGTTATAACCTTCTCAATTGGCACTTCGTGGCGCTTGCACCAGGCTACAGTTATTCTCGGGTCATTGTAGTTAATCTTAGACGTGCCTAATGCTACATTTTTGTTTTGATCTTTCATTTGCTTACCCTCTTCAAGTTTTTCAATTTTGTCAGTGATCTGAGCTATCTTCTTCTGTATCCTGTATAAAGAAAGTTGAAAAGGCTAAGGTCATTTGTTTATTAGGCATAGAAATTCAAACATCATATCAGAGGAGAATTACGATTCAGGGTTCATATTTCTCTTAGTCTTTCCATCGGCACTATTCAGGGGTGGTCTCCCTTTCTTTGCTCTGCTCAGATCCACTTTCAGTTCATCCAGCCCAAGCTGCAGAAACCATGACATGATCACGCAAGACAATCCAGAAAACTTGGGAAGTTCGCCCAGACGAGCAAAAAGGAGGCTGTGTTACCTTTAACTCAGAAATCTTCTCATCGAGCTTTGCCATTTGTGCCTCATGCGATTTTGAAACAGTTCTTTGATGATTGCATATAATGGCAACCTGTCATGGAAAAGGCAGCAATGAACAAAAATAAACCAGAGAAGCTGAAACCATTTTGAATTCTAGAAAATGAGTACTATCAAATCTAACCTCACGATTAGCTGTATCATATGCTTTCAGCTTTTCTTGAACTGTATCACCCTTGGTCTCCTCGAGTAGCTGACGGGAAGATATAGAGTATCAGACCATATTACAGAACAGTACTGCTTTTTGGAAACAGTCAATCCAAAGTTAAGAATCCAACACCAAATGGAACAGCTATTATAGCCTGCCAAGGACAGTCAGTAATACCAGACTGACTTGCTGGAGAGAAGCGAAAGAGAGCACCCACAAGAATAAACCAATGTAGTTACACCTGTCAAATAGTCTCAAGGGCCAAAACCGAGCATTTTTGTCTTTTTGACAAATAGTTCCACACTAATGTAGAAAAAAGTAACAAACTAGGGCCTTGTCACATTGTCTCCATAATGCATTGTCGATGAGTCCTATCGATATAAGCACATATGGAAATTAACTGAGAGCTCACCTTCCCATCCAAGGTGATAGACGCATTGTATGTACGGAAGACTTTTGCAGTGAGCCCTGGCATAAGTTCCTTTAAGTGTGCATTCAGTTTACTTGTATCCAACTGATCAAATAAAGGTTCACCCTCTTTTTTCCCTGAATATCAAAAAATACATTCGCCAATAGAAATATCACAACCACAATAGGGGAAAAAGAGGTCAGAATATAACAAAATATTGCAATGCACAGAAGTCATATACAAACCACGCTGAAATTGTCCAACCGCTTTGTACACTGCGGGCTCCACTGCAACAGTATTCTCATATCTGATTGAATCTTTACCAAGGAAATCAAACTGGAGTAACAAAGCCACAACCATTAATTTCAACAAGACTGCCACTAGCCCTTAGAAATAACAGCATTCAGTATTACCTTCAACATATTTTCCGGGACTAAAGTAACATTCTCCACTTTCAAAGTGCAGCAACCCACTGTGTCAGCCTCATCATCATCCTGTAAATGACAATAAAAAGAAAGGTAAAAATTGACAAAAAACAAAACCAGAAGAAATCATATTTGTAACAGCAGGTAACCATTGAAATGAAGAGGAAAGAATAAACATTGCACTACCTTCTCATTGCCAGCTCTCAGAGCTAATTTGTCAATGAGGTATGTTGCAACAGCTATTTGCCGCTTGTCAACATTCTTACTAGAAAAATCCTTGGTATAGGTTGCTCGGATACCTTGTATATAATCCTAAATTCACACAACCAGTCAATACAACTTCCACAAAACTCATAATACTTTCAAAAAGTAAACATCCAAATCTCTAGCCGTTGTAACAACAGTTTCCTCCGCCAGTAGCTGAATTTCCACTAATCTAACCAGTGAAGAAAAGATGAATGTTCGTGTGATCATGGGTATTATATATCTGCATTAAACAAATCTTATATTCTACAGAATGACGTTGAACAGGCTATGACATTGTACAGAAAAGTCGGCCAACATCATTGCTTTTTATACAGAAAAGCAGGTATTTATTGATCACTAAAGCAACCACATTAGTTCACATATGACAAAGATTAACTAAAATAAAAATGAATCGAAGACTAGAACCTATTAAGATCGAGATGGACTAAAAGGCTGGCTATTCACAGGAAAACCTTCAACTGCAAAGGAAATAAGTACAATAAATTAATAGTAACTGCTTGTCAACTTTTTGCCCAAATGATCAACTCGCAAACAAACTTTATGCCACCTTCTTACTTTGTTGTTTTGTCATAGACAGAAATGCATATAAGAAGCAACAAATTGACATAAGTGATTCTTCCAATCAAACGACAGTTTAAGGAGTGTCTCCAATGCTTGAATGTGCTTCTTAAATTTAATTTCATTCCTTAACATGCACCCTATCAAAAAGCTAAATGAACAAGGCACAAGAAGAAGCTTCAGTACAAGTGGACAATCTGATGCCTATAACCTTCAGTGACATGATAAACAGATAATAAAATATGAAAAACATCTCGCAATAAACAAAACCCAACATGTGTAACAAGCAAGCACCCTATTACCTTCAATAATCTAGCTTTTTCATATTTTTCCTTGTCACTCTGTCCCTTCAATGAACTGCTGGCTGCAAGAAATACATATTTAAATTCCTTTGAATTAATGGGGTCATTCCAAAATGCCAACCATGTGACAGTATTGTCATGCTTGACTTCCTTCCACCTGCAAAACCACCGAGCAACTCCTTAGATTCTATGATTATTGTAGCAAAACCAACATACATCAGAAATCAAATAACCTTTCTCCAGGAATGGGGCACTCTGGTATGGGAGCATCCTTTCCAATGTTTATGGTGATATCGCGGGGGCGAATTCGTTTTTTAAGTTTACCCATCTGAAGAATAAAAAAATCTACATTAATTTGAAATTAATGATAATACATAATTTTACATAGCTCAGATGTATAGAAAAGATAGGAATACGACCTTAGGATGTTCTCCACGACCACGAAAAAGACCAGGTGGCTCCACACGGAAGTTTCCAACCTAGATATGAAAATAATCTCAAGACACAACAACAGCAGTGCACATAAATAGCCTCTGAAAGGAATGATGAGAACATTCTTATTGTTTGCTCACACCAATTCAACATGAGTGAGCAAGGCAAATGCATGACAATGTGCTCAATAATTGACTGTCTAAAATTGGAGAGAAATAATTTCTCATATAACTATATAACTATCCATTGACAAGAAGCCATGAGGTTATTCACCAAAATAAACGATAAAATGTAATAAAAAACTTAAAGTTATGCGCAGATAGAATATTCATGGAAAATGTTCATACCTTCTCTTTGACACCATCAACAATAGCCCACATATATCTTTCTTCTTGCATCAACTTCTCCTCTTTTGCAGCTTTTTTCTCCTGGATACACATGCAGTTCATGCCAATATCAAACACAAATGGAATATCAATTTTAAAATAAAATAAAACCCAGCATCATCCTCCCTTTTGCCCACCTCACGCAGCCACCTCTCTAAAGTTTCATGTTAGGATACACCTAACAACAATCTTTTCAAGTTTCATGTTACTTTTTAACTTGAAGTCTCAATCAACCAAAAAGTTAAAGCAATATAAAAGTATACAGACATAATTTTGAATGGCAAAAAATGAAACTAAAATTTACCCCAGAACTCATTTGTTTTTTCTTTTCTTTTTCTCTTTGATGCCACTCATAGATAGGAGTAAAATCACACAAATCAAATTTCTTGATGGCGTGATTCCTTCCTAGTATACCCCTCCAATCATTCATGAAATTCTCAATGAATTTTGGCTTTGTAGCATAGTCTGTGTCCTTCATAACTGCAAACATAGTTGCAACCTGCAGGGATATATGATGACAAACCCACCTCCAGATTAGTCCACAAAATTAGCCCAATAATAAATCAGCCATAAATAGAAGAACAATTAGAAGAAGATACCCACTTCACGACTGATCATCCTAAGACAACTAAAGTCTATATTAGGAGATATAAGAATCAGAAGTTACCAAATTCCGATGCTTAGTTTACTTCCTATTTATAATTAGTAGTTGAGTACTTTATTAAGATGAGCTATCACTGAGAAATTCTTTATTTTAGATGGAGTCTAAATTAGTTCGTTTCTATTAGAGGATTATTAAGTCTTGTCTTAATGCTTTCCTATTTTAAGTCCAAATATTAATTTTAGTTTTGTTCTAGAACTAGAGCAAGTCTTTTCTCTTCCATATATACTAGATTTATACCATGAGTTGATCAGACTAAATTTACAATTTATAAGTACAATCATAAGTATAATTGAATTTGATTTCAAATTAAACTTTTAAATTTAATTTAAAAATACAAAATCCAACTTTTGAATTCTTTGATAAGCTAAAGTATAGTAGTATTTGATTTTAAAATCATTTATTTATTTCTATCTATTCAACTTTTATTTTTAGCAATTTTTTAAGGATCTATTGTACACAATCCAATTTAAATTAAGAATAATTACTTTTCTAATAAAAAGGGTAAAACGGTAAAATAATAAGAGATGTGGACTTGCCTAATAAGAGGTTAAACCTATAAAACTATAAGGTACATATGGAACTTTTATCCTCTTTTATCATTATCTCTTCTTCTTCAACGTTGAAGATTAAGAAAACCCTAGAGAAAAAAGGTACATTGTTTACCATATTTCTCTAGCTTTTACCTAGGATTGCATCAATATATTAGTCAAATAGAAGCAAATTTAGAATGCTCTTGGAGAGCATAATGCAAAATAGAATTATTACAAGACTTCTTAAAATTGATTACTAGATGCATGCAATAGTCCAAATTGCAAACACATGCCAATTCACTTCTTATAGTCTATGATTTAATTTTTTGAACCAAAATTCTCCCTTGAATTACAAAATAAGTAGTTTTTCCAATTTGATAATAATTTTTAAAAAAATGCCCATAATGCATGTACCTCTTCTTGCTCGGGAGTTAAGTCAACTGGCTGTCCATTATAAAGCATTTTAATCCCATGCGGCTTGTATGGAGGAGGAAAATGACACCATTATGCTCCAACGTGGTCCATTTCTGTCCCCTCCTGACCCAGGAGGAACTTTTATGGACTTGGAGAACTTAGAATTTTTGGTCAGCTTCTTGGAGGTCTTCCCAGACTTCTGAACGTGGTAGAAGAAACAACCTTTGTCACTTTCTTTATGGATGCCTTACTTTCAGGAACTGTCACCTTTGTCTTTCGTTTTGCAAGTGGAACATGATCGTCTCTTCTTCCTTTGTACTGGATACTTGCTGAACTTTAATCTTCTTGGCTGTAGAAGCCGACGTTGCATTGCTAACTTCACCTGCAGGCCTCTTATTGGAACCTTTGCCTACAAGCTAAATTCTGTTTGCTAGAACCATTTTGGTGAAAATTTGTATCCTGCGCCCGACCCGTGCAGAGTTAGCTGAACTTTTCATGGAAGTGCCATTGTCAGTTTTCAATCCATATTTGGCAGATAGAGGAACCTCATCTTCTGAATCGCCACCATCAGACGTACTCTTGTTAACCTTTGCCATAGAAGACAATCTAGCACTTAAAGGTTTATCATCATCTGAATCATCAGAAGCCCCATTTTTATTTGATGGCTTGGAATCTGCCACAATGTTGATATGATCAATCTGGGATGTTGATGCAATAAGCCCTAGTCCGGATGTATTTTTCTCAACCACATTTTTGGCCTCTACTATTTTTTCCTTTTGAGAATTTGGCTTCTGAATTGATGCATTCTGCTGTTTTTGAAGTAACAGCGGTTTCTTTAAAGATGTGCCCACTTGATTTTTCTGAGATACAGAAGTGCTCCTTTTAAAGGTCAAAGGTACATCATCATCATCATCACTGCTAGCATAATTGAAAACATCATGGTTGGCACAATTGTCAACGGCCATTGTCTCGGCCAACTAATCAGCATTTATTCAATAGAGCCAAAATTTTGGATTCCAAACTCAGCGGCTTGCTTTCACTTCTTGTGAAGACACATTTAGAGCGGTATTCAACCCCTTGGAGAAGCTTTTAAAGGTGTGATGGTAATCTCAATCGAGCCACTACACAGTACATAGCTGTTGTCAGGAAAACAATCAGAAACTAATGCCTTGAATTGGTAAAAGGAATCCACAAGTAGCACATTCAAGAATCAGTTTCAATCAAATAAGAACGAATGGAGGAACAGATCTCCGTCCAAAGAAGCACAAAAAATTTCAAGTGAATAATTCAAACAGCTATAAACTGACAAGTCACATAAAAAGTTGCAAACTTAAAACCAAAAAATCCCGCCAAACATATTCCTCAAAAAAAGTGAAACATGAACAGTACTGGCAAAAGACTGTTCCTGTTGCATCACCTAAGCACAAATACAGTAGTTCTCTTAGAAACAATTCCTTCCTGACTTTCAAACTAGACAACCATATCGTACTCTTTTTCTTTGTTGAATAATTTTACGGCAAATAACAATCAGATTTTTGAAACTGCATCGTCCATCCAAGCGTTAACACGATGAAACCATGTCCAGAAAGATTCAGCTTTTCTGAATGACCAGCCACGCCATTTGATATAACCGTCATTATACCAGACCTAACTATTCCGAGTAAGGAGAGAAACAAGAAAAAATATATAAAACAAAATTACCAAATCAAAGACACTACATTCACATTCAAATCGCATACCAAAAATCAGATTCACCATTAACAAAACGCAACCACGTCCTCCAAGATTCAATTTTTACAAAACGTCCAACCATCTCCTTTACCGACCAACGACAATCAAATTCAGGGGCATCCCACTTTCCACCAATATCTCATCTACTATTCCGAGGACAGCAATATATCAATAGAAAACAAAAAAGCCAAAAAAAAAAACAACACACACACACACAATACAACACAACGATTCAAATTCCCATCTCATTATCTTCGCATTCACCTCACAACAACACAACGAATTAGGGCAAGCTGCACAGAGCTCGCATCCGCACCACACCATACTCAAAAAATAGCGCGGAAAACGCTTGGAAGAGGCGAGGAAGCCCAATTGGCGATGGCGGCGAGGGAATAGGAGGAAGGAGAGGCGGAGAAGGGAGAAGGAGATGAAAGGGACGGACCTGGTGGCGATGGTGCGGGGTTGGGGATGCAGCCACCTGCTCGGCACCACTTCTCTTCCCCCTATGTGTGCGTTAGGTCCTGCCCTCTTCCCCTTTTGGCTCATCCGAGCTTTTATTTATTATTATTTTTTATTGGCTCTCTAACCTTTGACCATGGCTGGCATTCGGATTTGTATTTTATTTTAAATTTAATTATTTTTTATAACATACATATATATATATATATATATTGACTCCAACATTGATTGTTTTGTCTTCGAATTTTTGCCTTTGTGTTTGATTTATTTGTATTTACCGAATTTTATTTTAAATTTAGTTGTTTTGTGTCATATATTTTATTTATTTATTTTTTTCTTTTATTTTACAATAATCTACCAAGATCTCTATCAGATTGGTAAACTATGTAAGGGGTTATTTTGTTAAGGGCCAACATTAACATTAAATTAAATTTATTTATTTATTTATTTATATAACATTAAATTAAATTTTGTAATTAAAAAATACATATTATTCCTAATTATTTTGATTCTTCGTACAAATTGTTTCCCATTTTTTCCAAATAAAATAGCAAGTCTAGACGTATTGAGTTAAGTATACATTACCACATATAAGAAGATCTTTCTCTCTCTGCGTCACAACATATATAATACGTGTTAATTTTAATGCTTAGGCCGTCTCTTTTGATGTCCTATTTATAAATATATCATCCGAATGCGTAATTGTCATACTTATTTTAATTAACAACATTAACATTCTAAATTGAATTTATAACTCTCGTAGTTATCTCAAGAAAGTCGTTATAATAGAATTCTAATTTAAATAAAATTCCTTATTCAGGTAAGGCCCACCCTGTACCCTACTTAATCTTTCCCAAATACTTAATTTATGATTATATTTTTTACGTGCAATTCAAAATTTTGAAGCATAATTATACTCAAATTATAAACCTCTTTATTAATAATCATTAACTAATTTCAATAAAAATAATAAAAACAAACTCTTTAAATACGAAGATCGATAAACAAGTTTAATCTTTTTTATTTAAATTCTTTATTTTTTAATTAAAAGTTTAATAAAATAATTTAAATTTTAATCACCCAATTAGTTAATTTAAACCATTAGAATCATCAGCTTACAAGGACAATCTAAATTATATATAACCAAAAAAATTTTCCCCCAACCTTCTCCTTGATTGGTACTTACCAATGTGACTACAGGTGGCTGCACGTGAGTGGGTCCGACGGCCAATTACTTGCGGCAAGATCCAACCCTAATTGGTCGGATTGGTCCCTAATGTGAGATTTTCTTTCTATTTTTTTTTAAAAAAGAGAAAAATTGATTCGGGATATTTTTATAATCAGACAACTTAAATCAAAATCAAAATGACATATATATATATATATACCCCTGAATAAACTCTACCAAAGTACCTCTACTTTGAAGGTCTACCACTTCCTCATAGGAATATACCATTTACTCTGAAACTTCTTTTGCCTTCTTAGGTTGTCACTTGTAACAATTCAGATGAAGAAATCAGTCCCCAAATACTTGAATGGATTATGGCAAAGTGAAGCCGGCAAAAATAATAAAAGTCTCATGGAAAAAAAAGTTACAAGTCTGAAAATTTGTAAGCAAATGAGCTAAATCATCGGAGGTTTATAACCTCTTATCTAATTCTCCGCTGATTCAGAGATCGTCCTTGGAGGAGTCGAAAAGCTTTGCGAGGGCACCGCTTTCATGTGCTTCCACAGTATCTACGATCAATACATAAATGAACTCTAATAAGAATCTTGAGGAGTTTGTATGGTATAGAAAGATTAGCAAAAACCACACTCATATCACAAAATGTAAGATGTTTACCATCAGAGCCACCAATATGCTTCCCTTTAACAAACACTTGAGGTACAGTGCGTCTTCCAACAACCTCAAGAAGTGCACCCTGGATGTCCATTCCATCGTCTGAGAAAGATATACATCACACGATCTGTCAGCAAGTTCATTTATTCCAATTCCATAATGTTCATTTATTTCAGCACATTATGCATATCATTAAATGGTTCCTTGATGCTACGAGAACATTCAGCAACAGCGATGATTACACCCACATGTCCACCGTATAAATGTAACACACACAACAGCTTGTAGGAAATAATTGTAGTTCACAACATTCAAGCAAATGTTATCCTGGGTTTGGGTTGGGGACTTTTTAGTTATAATATTTAAATTTTCATGCATTGAATTGTAATTAACTGTACTTAAGACTCAAGACTTACGAGCATTTACCCAATGAAACAGAAGGGAAAATGTTGAGTTTTATAGGTTGTAGTACATTATTAAGCTACGAATTTGGTGAGTGATGTACACTACTGTCTCAGGATCCAACTATTTAAACAATGTAATTTTAACGTGATACACAAACTACACATTCAAAACTTACAAATCATATACAAATCATGATTCAACAAGTTGGCTAAAAAAGAGAAATGTCTTCCCGCAAGTATCATGAAGAAGAGCTAACCTCGCTCATCAAGCTCAATCACGTGTGGGGTTTTGTTCAGCTCTTTAAAGACAGCCTTTGCTCTCCGACAGTACCTGCACATAGGCAAAAAAGAAACCATAAGAGACTAAGGAACTGCACAAGCCAATCAAATAATTTAAACACATGAAAGCAACAGGCACGCTATAATATAATAGGCCAAGTTGAGAGAACTACGGGCAGTATGATTTCGAGAATATAACAATGTCATTTGATGCAACTGTTTTCTTAATAAAAGCCTCCTCTGGTGACGAAGCAGAAGCTCGAGCCACACACATGGAGAAGGCAACAAAGAGAGCCAACAGTGGACCACTGAAGTTTGCCATCCCAAACCAATGGCGCCAAATACAGCCCACCACACTCTGCCTAGAGTAGTTGACGTTCAACTTTTTCCCTCTTCCAGCAGATACGTTAAACTGACTAAAAAATTGAGACTGAAATCTCCCAGTATTGATACTCGCAGCAAGACATAGATTGTGTGCTCCACAGCTCTGATTCGTCCTTGGAGAAGAATACAATTTGATACAGGGGATTTTTCCAATGTAGAGTGGCCTTGTCGATTGGTTCACGCAGATGAGAGACCTGTTTGAAAGAGTTGCAGCCATGAAATATTTTGAAGTCCTCCTTCGTTCCTGTAACTAGAAAAAAGAATAGATATCTTACCAACAGTTTCCTATCTATGCAATATGATGCAGACTGCCACACAGAAACAATTGACTGCACTGGGCCCTTCCCTCGTCAACAGAACCCACAAATATTGATATCATTGCAAAAATTGTCAAAAAGCAAAACACACACACAAGCATACAAGCAGAGACGGAAAAAGTATACACTAGGAAACCATAAGTGGAAGCATTCAAGTAAGAGAAGAGTAAACGCATACTGGAAATTCCAAAGTCAAACAATAATAAGTTACCTATGATTAATACTTAACAAGATGATCGACACAAAAAGGATGGTAATTATTGGCATATGAAAACAAAACTACATATACATATAAAATTTCTTCTCCACTTAACGAAGAAAGATATTTTATTGCAACCAAAGTGTTACAAAATCACATGCATTTTGACAACTTTTAATGAAAAAGAAAAGAAAAAAAAAGATAAATAAAGACGACATCCCATAAACAGGGCTTATACTTCAATATGAAAGTGTAAAGGCAATTTTCATTAATAATCACTCGATCAAATAATTTCAATGAAAACAGAGCTGGCAAAAACTATTACATGCTATGATTTGAATTTCTACATTAATAATGCATCCTTGTCATAATTTACTATCATCCGCAGCTGACCAAACCTATGAATCACCAATTAGTAGCCCTCACGCTTAAATCCACAACACACAATCCGCACAGAGACCAGTAATTTCTACTCCATCAAATGAGGTCAAACCAATAAACTTAAATAAAGGCTTCCGATCAATAGTCTTATTAAGAATGCATAACCGCATGATGAAGAATACGAAACAATTGAAATTGAGACGCATAATATCATAATTTAAATACTTAAGCTACAACCAAATAAAGATACATGACCTTGTTACAGAAATAGCTAATCCAAAAGCATAAAACATTAAAACGGGGAAAAACTAGATGCACACAAAATAAAAGTAAAAACATCCGTAAAACATGATCTCGCAACCCATGCTCTAACCTTTTAATTTGCCTCTTCGATCCAGTAATTTAATGTTTTGGTTCTAAGGAAAGGAACATCAGTACAACAAAATTAACTATGACTCATCTGCACCTCATGTAACCTAATATGTATCACTGATTGCCAATCGGCAGCTCACACATGTAGTCCCGATCTGAAATCTGTACCAAAACCAGCAATACCTCCCCCAAACATACGAGACTTAAAAAGAAAAGCGAATTGAATAACCATACAGAATTTCTGCTTCATATCACATAACTTCCTCAGACCAGAGTTCTCGACCTTTGTATGTTCATCACTGCTTGCACTGATAAATCTTTTGATTCTAGGATGCAAATGTCATACAATTTGATCAAGCATAACAGCAAATTGAATTGAGAACCAAAATAACATATATTAGATCCTCCAACTAAGAAGTACTTAATCCATGGCACACAATCCATGCCGAAACCAGCAAAACCCTCCAGACAATATGACCCAACCAAAAGACCTATGCATTTAATTACAACAAATAAATCGCACAGCATCACATAATTGTTTCAGACCAAGAGCTTCTGGAGGTTCACACACTCATCACTATTTCTTTGCGCAGATCACTTGGTTATGATTTCAAAGCATGATAGACAAATATATTGAAAACCCACAAAACATAAATTGAATAGAAACAGCTCATGATAGAAATAGCTCTATCCACACCAGCATCAAACCTCAAACAAGTGAGGGGAAACGTACATGCACCAAATGCAAAAGTAAGGAGTGAGAGATGATGTTATCCTTACAATGAAAATTGGATTGAAATTTTTGGCCGTGATGAAACAAGAGCCACCCCCATGAATATTACTCAGTCAGATCTGGGAAATGGCCGTGGGCGTGGCCACGGCCGCGCCCTCGGAACTGTTTTTAGGAGGAAAGAAGATAAATGATAACAATTTTAAATGAGCGAGTCAGACTGAGCCGAGACAACTCGAACCCGCTCGTGTTTATTTAATTGTACAATATATTTAATGTTATCAACTATAATTTCAATTATAGTTTATTGTTATTATTAAAATATATTTCCAAGATATTATATAATTATAATCTACTTAATTATTTAATAGATTTTATCTATAAACTAGCATCTATCTCTCATGTAGTCTACACATCTTATCTATTACATTAAAGAGAAGCTTTAGGATAGTTTTTTATTATATAAAGATATTCATCATAAGGATATCGAAATGGCTATAATTTTTTTGACATAAACAAACTAACTTTTTCTATCCAACTATCTTGTATTTTTAAGGCCTATATTAACTTTGCTGGACATATAGAAGTGTCTAAGTGTCGTTGACATTAATATTTGTATATATTTTATAATATAAATAATGATCATGATACGGTTTAATTTATTGATTTTTCATATATACTTTATAAATATAGACATGTATAAAGCCTATAAATATCATTTCTAATATAAAGTTCTGAATATTGAATCGAGTTTAAGTAGAATGAAGGTTAATTCTTGCTGATTTAATTCGAGTTAATATTTAACATTAAACGAATTCAAGTTTGATATATATATATATATATATATATATATATTTATAATGTTCAGGTGTGGGATTATCTGCCCTTGCGGATCGCGTCTTTTCAATCTGGGTTTGAGAGTTTGTTGGGACCGAAGCATCTTTACCGCGCAAAGAGATAATGCAATGGAAATAGAAACATGTCACAAGCATACAAAATAGCACGCAAAAATTTTTTGACGTGGTTCTTTAAGGTTCAACTTGAATCACTAAGTCAGTCCATAGTGAAATTAGTACTTACAATTAAGTAATTTTCTTTTGATTTTTACACTTACACAACATAATGAATTTCGCCACCTTTAAATAAATTCGTTTTTGAAATCTTTGGCTCCATCTATAATTTATCCTTTGAAAGCTTTCAAATTATAGTCCAGGTTGGTTCAACTTACTGCTAATTAATCGAGACCAGTGATGGGTCTGATCCAAGTCTCAAGCTTACAGTTACGAGTGTAGACATGGTAACATGACACGCGGGTAACCGGATAAAAAACATGGGCATGCAACTTGTTTGCAGTGCCAGCTGGTCATTGAGCGAACACAGTCAAGGAACTTGGATGTGAACCATGCAAATGGGGAAGTGGGTACATATTTTCTTCTACTCTTCTCCTCTGTTTCTTAATTGCAGCACCATTGGCAAGTGGGTCTCTCTTCTCTAGCCACGATGGCAGAATTTCAATAGCTGGTCGATGTCAAATCTAATGGCGACAATACTTGGAAGGCAGTGACCTGATTCCAGTAATCAATCCACCTCGACATGACAGTAATTAGGATGGATTTTTCCCATGGCAGAGGTTGGACTCTATTTCTTGGTAAAGCAGCAACAATCCGCCAAATTCACCATGGCAAGACTTCGACTTTATGAGGTAACAAGGACACCATATAACACCCCAAATTCGGTTCACGCTTGTGAACAAAATCGGCATGTTACAGGCCCTGATTAGGTCGGCTAACCCAAACCTAACTCATGTAGATCCAATCTCAGCGTCTTAAGATGAAGATATTACTCGTCATGCATGGATGAATGCACAGAATCCTAACATAATACTACATGGATGACATGCAAACTAAATTACACACCCTCACAATTACGATCAAAATCGATGAAAATTCTGAAATAAAACGGACAAAATTTCCTTTAAAAGTGCAATTATGGTCACCCTGTCAAAATACTATATATAAACATATATATAAACATGTATCTATATATCACACAACTTCATTTACACAATCTAATATACTATTTACTTGCTCTAAAACTTGGTTCTCAACCCTCCACGCTCCTGTTACGCAATCTATTCATGTTTCACATTCTGTCATCGTGTCATAGCATTCAATCATATCACATCATCATATCTTACCATCATCTCATAACATTTAATCATATCATACCATGTTTTAGCATTTCACAACATTCATAATATAATAACATCATAAATAAAGCATTAACTACTCTATCAATTGACATGTGTGCAAGCAACAACAGTGCTCCTCCGTCCAAGCTGACTCCTCCAACTCGTGATTATTACCTACATATAGTATAAAACACATCAGTAACAAGTATTACTGGTCCGAAAAATAAAATAACTATAACAAGCTGGCTATGAGAGCAAACTCTCATATGAAAGAAAACATCATATACTCCACGTGAACACTTTGAAGGGCACTACTGAGGAGCCACTGAGCTGCAGACCCGGTAGCATCCTGAACTTACTGATCTACTGCTGCTGATGCCGCTCTCGGCATTGTCTTCATTTTCTGGTCTCAAATCCTAAGCCCTCTCATTACCTCCATATTTCTCCTGGCCTTGAGCACAAAGGCCGAGTATTCTCAGGTAGTCGCCTTTAGTACCCTTTGAACCATAAGTCCGGACATACGTTGTACTAAACAGTACCCGTAAACCTCCACGTTCTCCGGGTGTAAGGAACTCAAACGCGGAGTTGTCAGGATCCCTTGGGAATGGAATAGTCTGCTGGCACTAATCCAGAGCCCGCTTTGACTATCACGACATCCGCTCATGGTACGTGCAGTCGATTTCTGCATATCTTGTCTCACTAAAAATGCAAAAACTATATATATATATATATATATATATATATGGCTGGGTAGGGATTTATATAATAGGCCCGAAGGCAACTTGTGGTGGATCTTGTTTTCGAAATCATCCTCGAGGGGTTATTAATTCGAAAAACTGTTCGGTTAAATGGCCCGAGTTAAGTGGGATCCAATAAAACGTCACTTAACTCGTCCTGTAAATAATAAAATAAACATACAATAGAGGAGAACGTAAAACAGAGATGAGTCCTAAACGGACCTGGTAGAAGCTACAAGCGTGTCATCACGCCTAGGCGGCGAGCTCCTACTTCGCACCTACACATCAAAACTAAATACTAATGCCCACTAACTAAGTGATGCATCAAATTCAATGAACATCAATCAACAGTCAAATAATCATAAGTATGAAAATAATTATAACTCATCCAATTCATACTAATTTTACTGTGTTTTTATGTCATACTCGATTAACATGCTCATATTTACTTTAGCTCATTAGATCACTTACCCTTTATTATTTGTTAATTACATCATGCACATCTTTACTTCATTCACAGTCTTGCATTCATCATGACAACTACTCAATTCTAACATGCTATACTAACAATCATCATCAATTTTAAATAATCAAATCTGAGGTAATTATACCTCATGTCGTCGGCAATCGGCGACAGGTAGGGTTCCGTCGTGTGTCTTGGAGCTCAAAGTCGGCACTCTTCAGCATCCAAAATTCAATCAGGTTCAAGTCGGTGAGCTTCACGGAAGATCCGGTGAATTCCAGCAATTCTGGTTTTTCGGCGGATTTTAGTGGTTTTCCAGCAAGTTCCAGCGGTTTTCCAGCAACAACTGCCGGTAGCGTCTACTAGCCGAAAAGTAAGGGTATTTGGTACCCTTGGAACCGGCTCGGCAAGCCCGACTCATCTACGACGTCAACGTGGTCAATGGAAGTGGCGGCTCGCCAAAAAATGGCAAAATAGAGCCGGCGGCAATGGGTGGCTCGATCCAGCCAGCCTGGGCAGCGACGACCTCTGCTCTGGTCAAGAAAGGTCACTGGGTGGTCAAGGATGTCGAGGCTACCACCCAATCGTGGCGGCGACAATTACCGGTAGCGGAATCGGCAACGCAACTGAAACCAACCGCGGTGCTAGGCACAGCGATTCTGGAGTCACGGTAGCTTGGTAGTGGCCGGGACTAGTTGGGGCAGCATGGCAACACCGCGGCATGGGTCTGGAGGCGACGATCGACGGCAATCCGACGTCAGTGGCAATGGCAGTGACAAGAAAAAAGGGGTGGCGTCGGGGCAAGGGTTTGGGTGAGGAAGAAGAAAAGGTCGGGGGTGTTTGGTGGCAAGCTCGTAAATAAGACTTAACTCGTCTCCGACTCGAGTCAAGAATAATAACTAAGTCATATTAAATCTTAATAAAAAATCGGGAAAAATCCTATAAAATCAAACAAATACCAAAACATCATAATGACATGCTCTATAACTAACAATCCACCCAAACTACCCGTAACGTGTCCTAACGCAGTAAACGACCAAAAAATAATTCTACGATCACTGTATATATAATAATAAAAAAAAATAAACTGCATACTCTTATATATTCTGATAACTCATTTTGTTCTGCTGTGTTCATGACGTTATCATTATATACTTGGGTACACATGACCTTCATAGCTCATACACATGACCGGCGTCGACTCGATACACGTGTCCTGAAACTGACTCGGCTCAAAAATAACGGTTGAACCGACTGGTTCTGATATAAAACCCTGACTTGAATCGTGGGTTTTACACACCAGCTCTCTTGTTATGGCAATGGTAGACTCCAACAGAGGGGCAAGGTCTGTTTTCAAACATATAAATGACAAAGAACTCTCTATTTTCACCTTCATAATTAACCACTTCTTGATTTTTCCGTGGTGATGGCGGTGTCAAACTCTGAAGAGACTCCATCTAGATCTAAAGATTGCATCGTCAGCTTTACGTTGGAAACCACGGCGGGGCTGGGGTCGACCGGCGTTGGTCCACAAAGTCTACATGTCGCTACTGCTTTCCCCTTTTTTCCTATATCCTATCAGTCACTTCTTGACAATATTCTGGCGACAGTGGAAACTAAATCCGGTGGTACTCCACCCAGACATGAAGATGATTCTCTAAATTCACTTTATACACCACTTCGGGGCCGGGAACAATTGGCTTTGGTCAGAAAATCACCAAGAAATCCATCTTTTGCTGCTGCCACAACCTCCATTTTCTCCGTCTCTATCAACGATCCTTCGGCAAAATTCCAGTGATAGTAGGAGTATCCGGTGGCAAGTATGGGTTCTGTTGTGTCGGTGACACTTCGAGCTCCACGCCGATGGTCTTGGATGTCCTTCTTTCTATAGCAGCAACTGGCAAGCTCTGTCTTTTGTGCTCTAAGAGGGGTAACAAACAATAGATCCACAGAAAAGTAGTTTCCTTGGCTAGATGGAAACACAAATCTCTGGGGGTGACTCTTGTATCTTAGGAGCAATGGTGATCCTTTGAGGGAGCGCAAGATTCTAGCTCTTTACTTTCCAGGCAACAACAAACAAGGGTAAGGTGAGGCTTTGGCAACGTTGATGTCAGCAACCTTTCTCTTCTCAGCAGGGCTTTAGGGCAACAATAGCAACAAAGCTTCACGGCAAAGATGGCAGGTGCAGCAACTTGATGAATTTCCTTTTTTCGTGCCACAATAGCAAGTACTCCTCCTAATCTGTCCCCTTTTTTTACCGGTAAAAAAGAAAAAAATTCCTTTTTGAGCAGACTTGCTGCAGCAAGGCTTTATGATAGCGAGCACATGGTAGGCGGTAAGACTTCAGCAGCGCCAAGCTCCGGCAAAGGGCGGCTTTAGTTGGCAGGTCTGGAATACAACAACTCCTTGCTTCTCCCCTATTTTTATGGCAGTCGTGTGGTGGCAACAATTCTTCTAGAATTCTTGGCTCGATGAGGGTTTCGGCGAGGCTACACAATAGCAATGGGGGCTGGACTCCGGGGATGTGGCGACCTTCCTCTCCCTTGCTCATGACTTCATAAGTCCAAGGCTCCAAGGGGATTTCCAAAGCAACTTCTTGGCAAGGTTTCACGGTGGCGTGGATGATTAGCCGAGAGTGACAATATCTCTTCTTGGCAATGCTCCATCTGGGTGCAAAGCTTTAATGGCCGTAGTGAAAACTCTGCCCTTTAGCACCGTAGTAGCAAGGTGGCAGCGGTGAGGGGCGGCAGTGATCAGCAAAGTGACATGCAGTCCTTTCTCTCGATAGTGAACAGCAATGCAAGGCAATGCTCACAAATACACACATGGGGGGGATGATGCAATAGGCAAGGAGTTGAGCTTCTCTTCATTCTTTTAATGCAGCGTCTTCTTTCTGAAAAATCTCCCCGGGAAGGCTTCAATGACGGCTGCTCCTTAGCCCTCCTCTTAGTGATCTTTTGTGGAAGCGAGGTAGCAAGTGGCAACAACCTACAAGGCTTCTCTTGGTGGTAGCAAGATGACAATGACAAGGAGGCAGGTGACAAGATCACAGCAAGGTTTCAATGTTGAGACTTTGTCATCTTGTTCTCCAAGTACAACAAGATGGCTCCTTGGGCGGCAACAAGCCACCTCTTCCTGGCAGGACTTCCATTTGGTGTTGCACTATTCTGAGTCCAATGGCGTTCTATGTTAAGTGTTTAAAGTATATAGTATTTACCCATATTTTTATTGTGATCTTGTAAATCCTAGGTATAATTATATTAAAATAGTTGATATTTCTCAGTATATTCTAGTTAATTAATATTTTATGATATATGCTTAATTTTAGAGTTTTAATGTAGAAAAAGTTGAAACAAATTAAGCTTAGGAATTAAAAGGTCATGGTACTTAGCCCCACCCAACGGTTACTACAAGGAGTTCACAAAGCTCAATGAAGATGGATGTACATTGCGTTGGCTACATTTGAGTACGTCGAGGAGTTGGAAATTTGAATGGACACCATAATCAATTAGAATACATTGATTTGTGAACACCTTTCTTGAATTTATATATCTTATGGCCATCTCATGTTCTATATAAAGGGGTGGTCACTTATTATTAGACATCTCATCTCTTTGATTAGAAGTAGATCTAGTTTTTGTAATTCTTTTCCTTTCATAATAAACAAATAATTTTTTCTTTATATTATTTTCTATGTTTATTATGAAGAAATCTTTTATTTTGTTCTAGAGAAGAATGGAACTTAACATGATTTAATTGAATTCATTTCAACTTCTTACTCTTTTATTCAATTGAATTGTATAATTGTCATGTTCTTAATGCTAAGAGTAGACTGATCACCTATTACTTAGATCAGGAGATTTAATTAGATTTAGGAAAAATTAATTAGATTAGTCATTGATAATTCATCATACGATGAATCTTTTGACGTCGTTGTGGTTGGAAGATACAGAACACTGTATGCGATAACATTGTATGTGATTGTAAGGCAAATCTCAATGTGTTATTTGGTTGATTAATCAATTATCACCGGGAGGTAGAAATTGAGGCAAAATAATATATGCATGAAGGAGCAGGAGCCACCATGTTATATAATTCTCTTAGATCAGCAATTCGAGAGAATAAAAAATAAGAGTAAGACGTGATAAATATTAAATTCATGTTAAGGGAAATTCAATTCTAGAACAAATTTTATCATTATAACTTTTTCTTTTATTTAAAGTTATTACTTAGATTTAGTTAAGTCAGTTGTTTTTGTTTTGTTCTTCATTTAATTTTCTTTAATTAATTTAAGGAAATTCATCTCCCTGTGGGACGATACTCGAATTCATCATTATGTTACTTATTTCCACTGTGTATACTTGCACGTCATTGAATTTATTCCAACATTCTACAGCTCTCCAAGATGTTGCACATCCTCGGCAAGGCTTTGAACAACAAATAGAATAGCCTCCTAGATGGGCTAGGGGTCACCGGAGATGGATCTCCGACGAGGGGCTCCTCCCCTTCTTTTTCTTCTCTTTTCTACTTCTTCTTTATCTTTTCTTCTATTCAATGAGTCCCCCCCCCCCTTTTCTTCACGTTAATGTAGTCCTTTTATAGAATTTTCCCTTGTACAGTTCCTAATTACGGCTATTAAATCGTCCCTTGCCCAAACATTTTTGGTTCGTCACTTCAAGCCCCCAAAATCCTCACCTTCTTATTATCTTCTTCCTTGGATCTTGAAACTACCGTGACTTTTTCTCTAAAGCATAGAAATCATCCATGCGTAGAAATCATCCACGTAATTAAATATGTACTATCCACGTAACTGGACAAGTAACTGAATTTCATTCTTATCATTTTTTACCTTTGATTTTTGGAACCACTGGACATGGTAAAAGACAGAAGTGGGCATAAGTTCTCGGATTAAAAAACAAGCACATGTCATATTTATACCCGTTTAATATATATATATATATATATATATATATAGGATATAAGGTTTCTGTGAGTTTGATTACAGCTGTTGGATTCTATCCAACAACTGCAAAATAACCCTGCCCAAACGTTGCCGGTTTCTCCCGTGATGCCACACAACACACAGCCAGGCCATTCTTCTCGTGCAGTACATAGCACACAGCCACAGCGGGATAAAGGTGGGAGGCATCAGTGTAGGAGTCCAATGAAGGCAGTTGCGAAGTACAATGCCGGCAGTAGCTGCGACAACAACGAAGTAGAGTAGCTATTTTGCTTCCTCTATTTATCCCGAGATGCTGCGTAGCACGGCCAGTGGGATGAATGTGGGAGGCGTCGGCTTAGGAGTCCGATGAGGAGACAGTCATCGGCAAGCCCACCGTTGCCATCGCCTTGATCAAAGTTGCAGCTTTTTCAATGCTGCCGACCATAGTTCTCTATTTGAGACATCCATTGTTTCCCGCCGGCGAATTCAACCCAGGATTGTCAGACCATTTCATAACTGAGCCAGAGCTCAACCTCATCAGCTGCTGCAACTAGCTCAATGCCAGTTGTGGCCCACTTGCATCAATAGTCGGCATGACTTCCTTTGGCCGAAATCCTCTGTTTCTTGCCAGATCTTCACTACACGGTGCACGAACAGTCGCTTAGCCTGGATCTCGTCGATGATTGTGCAGATCTCACCGTCACCGCGAGGGGAGAAGAGGTCAAGGAGGTTATTGTTGTTGGCAGCGACGGTGTTGGCAGTGGAGACAGAGCAGGCAGCCGCGAAGAAGGCAGGAAGGTGGGAGAGGATCTGGGAGGGGATGCCGAACATGATGATGGTGGCGAGGCGGCAACAGGCTGGCAACGGCCGGCAGACGGCGAGTCGCCGCTGGTGGGGTGGCACGGCAAAACAAATGGGGGGGGGGGAAGGAAAGGAAAGGTCGATGGCAATTTCGTAATATAAAATTGACTCGCTCCCATTTCACGTCAATAATACGAAATAAATTTATATATATATATAATAATTTTATAATAAAAACTTAATTCTTTCCCGACTCAAGTCAATATTATGAAATATATATATAATAATAATATTAATTTCAAAATAAAAACCTGTCTTGGTCCCGACTCGTGTAAATATTACGAAATAAATTTTAAAAAAAGATATAAAATAAGTATAATAAAATACAAAAAAAATGCTCAATAAAAATAAAATGATATGTTCTAGACCTATTAACCCACCTAAAAATAATAAATAATACGTCATAATACCGGTAAATGACCCGTAAAACATAATTCTATAGATCCACATATACATCTAAAATAATAATTTTTTGTCTATTTACATAATAATAACCTCTCAAATACATAAGATCTTAATGAATTCGAACCACCATCCCTCAAGAATTTCTTGAGTGCTTGGCCAATTTTGAGCTAAAAGTCCACAACAGTTTAAGTGGTTGAAAAAAAAGTTAATGTCATTCCACAGGTTTCATGTCAGATATACAACACATTCAAAATGAATCATTAAGGGAAATTTACAAGAGAAGCACCTGATAAACTTTGACATACAGATTATGAATATATTTCTAAAATTGAATAAGATAAGCAGCAGAAAATTGGGGAAATGGTTTAAAAAATGTACTCAATGCTGCTTCAGAAAATCAATTTGAACTAAAATTTTTGTCTTCAAAGACAAATGTTAAATATAGATGCATCAATTAGGGCACAATGCACCCATCTCGAGTAAAAATCACTCATACAAAACACTACAGATGATGGTATTAAACTACTCCAATGGAAGCATGATTTTAGAAAGGGGGCATGCTTACCATGTCACGAGGAAGCTGAGCACTCAATGGTATCCTCTCCCAGCTCTCACCAGCATCTGATATATATAACAAAATTGATGGCTATCCCACAATCCAACCTTCCTTTCCTTTGAAGCAAATACAGTTGAACCTGTAATTAAAGTCTTCATCATCAGCAAAAGAAATGGACCTAGAAACCCAGGTGGTGCCTCCATCTTTTGTTTCCAATATGGTCTGTCATGTTCCTAATAGAAAGCCTATAAACAAACACAAACAATTCCTACTTGGTCACCGTGATAAGCTACTCTTTTCCTTCCTGGTTGGTCGTATACATGAATGGCTATAGACTTTTGAAAAAATAAAATTTCAATCAACTACATTTGTCAAAAGATAAATTGCGTTCGAGGAATGCATAAACATTATAACAATTTCACAGCATCTTAACAAGGTGTGGTTAAAGACCAATATATGATAGAAAAATTGATCGAATGGTTATCAATTAGGAGCTGATTTTTGCTAAAATGGAGGTAGCTTGTTCAAACTAAACTAGTGGGAAAGTAGAAGTAAAATGACCTCATACAATCCATCAGAGAACCAGCTCATCAAATACAAATATTTTCTATTCAATCAATAGAGTAAGCTAATCTTGTCCTCCCGGCCGGTCATATACACAACTAAAAATTTATATATCAACTAAATTATTCATAGGATTTGTAGCATTCACTTCTTTGGCAATCCAACAAACAAGTGCCAAGCATCCAGCAAAGTCCTACCAATGTTAATAACACCTCAAAATTGATTTCCATTCCAAATCAACCATATGATTGCCAATTTGGTGCCACTATCAATTGAAAATAAACAACAACCACTGCTAGCTAGAAGCAACACAACATTCTATCAATGACCAATCTCAAAATAGGGGAAGAAAACCCAAACTTTAGCAAAGTCTTCAACTAAAAGGAAGAAAACAAGAGAACAAACCATGATTACAAAGGCAATGTCGAGAAGCACAACACCTATCAAGGTACACCCTCTCTCACTCCAAAAGACCTCGTTGGCCTTGGCCACCCTCAGCAGGTAAAGGGTGCGGTGGTGGAGTGGCGGCGATGCATGTCGTCGAAGTAGGCAAGCATTGTCGGCAGCACGACGTTGAGGTGGGTGGGGTCGTAGGCAGCGTCAAAGTGGGATCGGAGCTTTGGAAGATGAGGTCGGTGGAGCCGAGCTCGACGATGCCCGTGGGGAGATGGATGCAGACCATGGTGAAGCGGCAGGATTCTAGGACCCAAAATTTTTTGATCCCAACAAGTCTTGTGCGGCGTATTCTCACCATGAGTACCCTCAGCCTAACACCAAGTACGCACTATGGAACAATATACGGAAGCCTATGACACCAACACCAACCTTTCCGTGTTTGGCCAAGTTAAATACCAATCAACCCTTTGTTCGATCTCCCGTGCTCGATCACGTTCCAGCACCAATACAACACCCTCGGCTTTCGGCACACCTTGCCGATAGGCTGTTCCAAAAGTCAAACAGCACCACACACAGCACTGCCTGATCACCCAACCAGCAATACGCGTATTGGGTTCGTGCTGTGTGCCCTTGCTCGTCTCAGCACTAGTTACAGCAACTGGCTACCTTGTAAACTTTGATCGTGACTTAAATACAGAAGTTCCCTGTCTAAATGCCAGCCAACAAGCAAAACACAGATTACAGGAAAATACTTCCCAAACTTATATCATTAAACCGATCATAAGGATTACAAGCACTCGAACTCTCCTCTCAAGCACTTGCTCGGCTTGTGGACAGCCCCCACAGCCTCGCCCCAATGTACCCCAAATACAATGGCGCACACGGGATTACTCTACCCCGAGTAATCCTCCCTGATTGCCAACACTAGTAACCCCACAACGTGTACCTGGATTCCTGCAAACGAATGAAGTTCCAGCGTTCACCATGAACACCAGCTACAGCAACTTCACAGCTCCTTTCTCACAAGCAGAATCACGTTGCTCTCTCTCACAAAGCGAACACGTTTGTAATACTCTTCCAACGTCAGGAACTCTCCTCCTTTCTAGATTCGATTCCTCTCTTGGATAACTCTTCCTCTGATCCCCCTCTGATCCCTTTTCCAGCCTTCACCCCGTGCATATATCACCACGTCTTTCTGCTTCAAGATAACTCCTGATCCAGCATCTTTATCTACAAAGATCTGCAAATCTCCACCGCATCCAGCAACCCAGCCCTACTCCACATCCAGGTTCACCACACGGCCTTGTAGTTATCTCCAGAAGTTTGTTGTAGTCTTCACCGCCCCTAGATATGGATATCATATCTTCACCAAGATACGCCATCAGCGACTTCCATGAAGCTTCCTCACAAACCCTTGGCTGCACCGCTGGTCATCACGTCTCGCCCACTGGCTTGACCCCAGCCACGTCCAGTCATGGTTCAACCTCCTTAGCAATCACTGACCACAATGCCGACAATGATCCACCAGCATCGCACTACACTAGCAATGCCGCTCGCGCATGCCCATGCACGCTCCTGCACACCAGCGCCCGCTCGCGCACACTCGCGTGTGCACCTGCATGCACACATGTGCACACGCCTGCGCGCACTAGCTCGCATGAACATCTACGCATCATCGCGCGGCCACGCACTCGCGTGCTCGCGCACTTGCGTGCCTGCCACTTTCTTGCGCGCACACCTGCACGCATGACCGCGCGCTCACCCGCGCACACGCGCCTGTGCTCGGTAATCTACCACAACATAGTACCGCTATTTGGCTCGGCACTGGCGACTGCTCGGCACTCTGTGTTGCACACTCGGCTCGGTAGCCCGATCGGTCTTGCTCGGTCCACGGTTGCACCTCAACCTCAAGCTGCTGACCCAAACACTGATCACAGCAACCTGAGTTTCTTGACTCGGACCCGGCCACATGCTCGATACACCAAATACCGACCCATGTGCCGCCACCACTGCTATAACTCGACACCATGCTCCATAGCAATGCTCGGTCACTCGGCCGCCTTATGCACCTCGGTTTGTAACCTGCAACTATACACGGGTTAGCCTCGGTATGTTGTTTCCACCACTCGATAGCCACTATTACCCCCTCATGGACGCGAGAAACTTAGGGACAACACCCAAACCCTAGTTCCCGGTGACGCCCATGAATCATGGCTATAACAGTGAAGCGGCAAGAGATATAACGGTAGGGCGGCGAAGGGAAGGGAGATAGAGAACAGGGGTTCAATAACAATTTTGTGCTATGTTGGTTTTCCAATTGCTTTTTGATCGTTAGATGCTATTTCAACAGCTAGATTCAAAATCAAGCACAACAAGTGTGGCTGTGCTGCAACCCGCCCCTCGTGTGTGTGTGTATATATATATATATATATTTTAATAAAAAATAAATTCAATATTAATCTTATTAAAATATGATATTTAATTAATCAAAATATAATAATAATAATAATAATAAATAAAATTATTACAATTTAATTTCTTAAATAATTAAAATCTATCTTTAAAATTAAAATACTTTATAATTTATATTTAAAAATTAAATTATTATATAGTATATATTATTATTAAATAAAAAATTTATTTATAAAATTAAAATGTATCAATAAGTCGAACACACCACGACGCTACATTTTGTGTAGTATATACAACGTCGGCACCTTACCCGCGGCAGATCTTCTTTCAGCGACGGCCCAAAGATCTTGCTTGGTGCCCAAAGAAGAAAAGTCGGTTCGAACCGGCCCTCAAAAAATCGGCAAAAGATCTCCAAACCGGCGCATAGCCGACCCCCGCCGCCGCCTCGATCTCTGATCCGCCCATTTCGGAGCTCGAGTCCGCCATCGTGGCTCCGATGGCGGAGCAACCGACCCTTCGGCCGTGGTTCCTCGACATGGTCCCCCTCGTCGTCGTCATCCTCATCGCCCTTCACGTCCTCGCTCTTGTAAGCACTCTCTCTACTCATCTCATCGATCCCGGCGTTTGGATTTTGGGCTTCTTGTTGTTGATGGTTTGGTGCTCGATTCGACTAGGTTTACTGGATTTATCGGCTGGCCACGGAGAAGCAGCCCTCCCAACCGTTGCGGAGGAAAGCGCATTGAGTTTGCTTCCCTACTCTTCTCTTCAACCCCGAATGATATGGATTGGTGTAGACGTTGTTTGGGTGATCGATAAATTGTATAATTTGGGGGGTTTGGAACTTATTTGATACTAAATATTTTGTTTGGAGCAGTTCCGTCCTTTTTTCTTAAAAAAATTTATGTAGAAGTACGGTTGATTACTCCTAATCGGAAAATGATGAAATTGATTATCCTAGTGATTCTAATGTAGTTATATGCAGTTCCAAAACGGTTAATGATGTTGCCTAGTGATGAAATTGATAATCTGAGTGATTCAGTGATAGTTATATGTAGTTCCAAAACGGTTAATGATGTTGCATAGTGTTCTACGGCAGTTATATGCACTTCCAAAACGGTTAATGATGTTGCCTAGTGATGACATTGATAATCTGAGTGATTCTATTATAGTTATATGTAATTTCAAAACGGTTAATGATGTTGCTCAGTGATTCTACAGTCGTTATCTGCAGATCCAAAATGGTTAATGATGTTGCTTAGTGATGAAATTGATAATCTTAGTGATTCTATGGTAATTATGTAGTTACAAAATGGTAAATGATGTTGCCTAGGGATGACATTGATAATCTGAGTGATTGTGTGATTGTTATATGTAGTTCCAAAATAGTTAATGATATTGCTTAGTGATTTTATGGTAGTTATCTGTAGTTAGAGGTTGTTTTCTATAGTCTATAGTTGAAGTAACGACCTCAAATCTATAGTTGGTTGATTGGAAGATTGATAGATTGTATAATTTTGATGGTTTTTGGTTGCTTTGTAGTTAATTTCGGATTTTGGGTGTTGGATGCTTGTTGTATCTTAGGCTTTGGATGATATTTGAGGTAATTGGGAGGTTGAAACTTGTTCTATATCAAATAGTTCTTATTTGGAGCTGTTCTGTTTGTTTCTCCAATACCCCATTTTTAGCGGTCTTGAAAATTGATGTAGGAGTCCCCTTTATTACTTCTGAAATGGCTGTGTGCTGAATGAACTCTCACGTTGTTTATTCACTTCCGAGATGTTATTGGATAATGTTTGAAGTAAGGGATAATGTACGCAAAAAGGTTAAATTAGTATCAAATGTTCATGATAATTTTGTTGCTGTGAAGTAAAATTTGTATTTGTGTGTTGAATGTTTGTTTTATCTCAGGCTTTGGATGGAATTTAGAGTGATTGGGGGGTTTCGAGACTTTTTTGGATACTAAATAGCGTTTATTTGGAGCTGTTCTTTTCATTTTTCTATTGGTTGTTTTTTAGTGGTATCAAAAATTGATGTAGATTGCTCCCTGAAAGCTAATGATGCTTGCAAGTGATTAAATTGGTAATCCTAGTAAATTTATGATAGTTACAAGAAAATAGAGTTAGTCCTCTATGATCTGTAATTCAACTGACTAGCTGAAATTCATCCATAGGATTATCAATTTCATCTTGGGAAACATCATCAGCCCGTCCCAAATGGCAGTATGCTGATTAAACTTTTGTGTTTTGTGTGGAAGTCATCTTGGTTACTTCCGGAATGGCTGTTTGCTGAATAGACTCTCATCTTGTTTATTCACATCCCAGATTTTGTTGGATAGTGTTTTACGCAGGGGATGATGCACATCAAAAAGTTAAATTAATATCAATTGTTAATTAGAATTTGGTTGTTGTGAAGTAAAATTTTGTTTTAGGTGTTGGATGCATGTTGGATCTTAGGTTTGAGGTGGAATTTGAAGTAATTGGGGAGGTTTTAATACTTGTTGGATGCTAAAATAGTGTTTATTTGAAGCTATCTGTTCGTTTTCCTACTACTCTCCTTTATAGCGGTTATGAAAATTGATGTACAACAGTACAAGTGAGTAGCCCTCGATTGCTCTCACGTCTTTAAAGTGCACATTGAGATTTGTTGTTGACTTCTGAGTTATTTATGTTCGTACACCAAAAGTTAGTGTCCAATGGTTCATTTTAAGTTGTTGAATCATGAATATGGTTAATTTGAGTACACTGAACTGCTCTTTGTTGTCAATGACTTGTTTTTATAGATTCAATTTATAGCTAATTTTCTTTAGACGAAAAAAAACAGTGACTTTTTACCCTTTAGATGTCTTGTGGAAAATGAGAATTCATGCTCTTTCTTGTGGGAGATTTGTGTCCCAGGCACGTATGGAAACAGCACCTCATTTCTTCTGATGGGTACTCGTTACTATATAATGTTCTTATTATTTTTTAGAAATTGAAATCATAGATACATTTCAAATCAGCTATTTTCGCTGACTTTGCCATTTTATTTTCCTTTTGTATTTTGTATATTCTTTAAAAACTCGGGCATTTTCATATTCCTGAGAATTTGGTCAGTATTTCAGTGTCCTGTAACATCTTTTAATCGAATTGTTAGGTGTCCTTTCGTATTTTATATATTCTTTAAAACTTCGGGCATTTTCATATTCCTGAGAATTTGGTCAGTATTCAGTGTCATGTAACATCTTTTAATCGAATTGTTTGGTGCTCATAATATGTAGGGGTGACTTTCGCAGAAGAGATGAATGTAGAAGCTCTCTGGTTGGTGACATTCTAAATGTCTGTCTTTTGTCTTCTAGCGATGAGGACCTAATAGTTGAATTAACCGATAATCATTTATTTTGCTTCATTGCTATCGCTTTGAGTTCCTGAATTGTGTCAGAATGCCTGTTTGTCATCGTTCCCTTTCTTGAAATTTTGAAGGGCATCTCATACCATCCAATTGCGAGCTACGTATGACTTGCTGAATTGAATGTTGATCTCTTTTTTCGTCTCTTATTAAATATCATAGTCTTGTAGGTGTACTGCTATAGAAAGTTACTGCCACTTGTTCTGTGGAATAGGTGGCCATCATTTTCGTGAATGAGTAATTGAGAAAGTTACAAGCTAGTGAGCTGACAATGTCACAGTTATTCATGCAATTGATTGTTACTCTCCCTCTTTTTTGTTTGGACTGTTACTCTTCGTTTAAGTACAGCTTCTCCTTGCGAAATTGGTAGAGAAGGGACGAAGAAGCTCCAAGTTCTACTACTTTTGTTCCTGTTGGTAATGATCTCATCATGTGCCATAGCAGAAATGGAGTCGTACGCCCTGGATTACCAGTGTGATATCAACCAGTGCATGTGGGTGTCTCCCGCCGCAGAGGTGGCACTGTCGTTTTGGTTGCCGGCCAAAGCAAACTCCTTTTAGGGATCAAGGGGTCCCGGAGTGAAGAGTCCGCCCGGGAAAGCTCCTCCCCCTACTCCAACCCCAGAACTGCTAGTTTCTTCTCCACCTTTACCACAATACTCAACTCCCTAAGTGTTACCTTGGTCGGGATAGGTTTTGGTCCAAGGTTTTAACTAAATATTCCTTGTGTTTGTTGGGCTGTTTTACTTTTAGTTCTCCTGCTGGTTCTTTTCTTTGCCTATGATGTAAAAGAGGATCATCTGTGATGTTAGAGGATTGATTCCATGCACATTTTCATACTCGCTTTGTGTAATGTAAGCTCAGCCTCATGGCCATCTATTCACAAAGGGAGAATTGGGGGCACTTTGCCACTGCTTTGTTCATTTTTGTCATGGTAACAATTAACACGGGAAGATAATATCCTATATCTCTTCACCCTCGTTGTCTTTTGTACCACAACCAATTTCCACGGTGGTTTGTTATTACTCTTCTTCTTTAACCTTGCTTGCATGATTGACAATATCGAGATTTTTTGCCGTGTCCACTTGCATCTGGGTTGTTTTAGATTTTGTAAATGGATTATTTTTATCTCTTTTAACCGTTATATTTCTTCTTCTTGCCTTTTATGATGCCAACCTTTCTTTTTGTCCGGACTTGGAATTGAGAATGCAACAGCAATTTTCTTTATAGTTGTACGAATCCTTATCCTTGAGAAGGCCAGGTGAGTGGGCGTGGGAAAAACAATTTCATTAGCATCCCAGAGAACGCTATAGAAACAGCATCAAACAGAGTAGGCAACAAACTTTACTTGCCCTTCGGAGTCGGACTACACGCAGACGAACAAACTGGCGTAAATGATCACTGGGTTCACAACTTGTGTGACCAAGATTTAAATACTGCCTCACAATTGGCAAATTTAGTGTTCACCATCCATGTCCTCACAATTTCGACAATCATTTTTACCCTGTTAAGAATAGAGAATTTCCATGAAAGCTCATATTTTTCCCACATTATAAAAACTTCGACTTTGTGTTGATAGCATAGTTGCATGAATCGGGATCGGAATCGGAATCGGTTTTCCAGGGAGTCGGAATCGGAATCGGAATCGGTCTGAATCGGCCAATAATCAATTCAGTTGAATCGGTCCAAATTAATTTAATCGGTCATATATAATAATTTGACAATTTATAATATAAATATATTAAAATTGGGTATTGATGTTATTTTGATATTATTCTGTGTATTATAGTTTATGATATTTTTAAATATTTTTTAAGATTTTTTTAAATTATTTAGAATTAATTATTATTTTTTACTCGAGTTAGACTTGAGTCAACTTTTAATTATAAGAATGCCACTCTTTACTCCCCGCCGCCGTCGGCCCGGTCGGCGGCGAGTCTCGCGACGGCGATGTCCGAGGATGTCAGCAGCCAGGTCGATGTCGGCAGCCCGGTCGGACAAACAGTCGGCGGCCAAGAGCCGACGGCGAGTTGGCGGCAATTCGTGCATCACAGCCCGATTCGGTCCGGCCACACGTCGGCGGCGACGTTGAGGTCGGTAGCCCGATCGGCGGCGAGCCCGGAGTCGGGACACACGGCGGAGGGCGGAAAGCGGCGGCGGCGGCGTGGGGGGAGCGGGTTTGATTTTAGGTTTTTAAAATCTAAATTACCATTTTACCCATGCTTAAATAATTTAATAAAAATCATACTATAGGGTATTTTGGTAATTTCCTAAAAAATCGATTCCGATTTAAATCGGCCAATTCCGATTCCGAGTTAAATCGGTCGGAATCGACCGAAAATCGCCGATTCACGGCCCGATTCGGGGCCGACCGAGTCGGCCCCGAAATCGGATCGGAGCGACGCCTATCCGATTTAAATCGGCCAATTCTGCATGGAATCGGCCGATTCGTGCATCCGAGGTTGAGAGATAGTTACAAATTTGTCACCATATATATATATTTATTAATTATTTACTATCAAGGAGCCCATCTTGCAATGCACCTTTGTTTTACTTAAGCATGGACCCACGTCAAAAAGTTCGTTGAGCATTACTATTATAATGTTAGATAAGTTGGTGAATACTTCAAAGCATGGTTGCATAAATCGGAATCGGAATCGGAATCGGTTTTCCAGTGAATCGGAATCGGAATCGGAATCGGTCTGAATCGGCCAGGAATCGGTTCAGTTGAATCGGTCCAAATTAATTTAATCAGTTATATATAATAATTTGACAATTTATAATATAAATATATTAAAATTAAGTATTGATGTTATTTTGATATTATTCTGTGTATTATAGTTTTTGATATTTTTAAATATTTTTTAAGATTTTTTTAAATTATTTCGAATTAATTATTATTTTTGACTCGAGTTAGACTCGAGTCAACTTTTAATTACAAGAATGCCACCGTGCGATTTTTACCCCCGCCGCCGCCGGCGGCCCGGTCGGCGGCGAGTCTCGCGGCGGCGATGTCGGAGGATGTCGGCAGCCCGGTCGATGTCGGCAGCCCGGCCGGACGAACCGTCGGCGGCCCGGAGCCGGCGGCGGAGTCGGCGAGCGATTCGTGCGTGCCCGATTCGGTCCGGCCACGGGTGGGCGGCGACGTTGCGAGGTCGGCGGCGAGGTCGGCAGCCCGGTCGGCGGCGAGCGCGGAGTCGGGGCCGCACGGCGGAGGCGGAAACCGGGCGGCGGCGGGCGGACGAGCGGCGGCGGTGTCGGGGAGCGGGTTTGATTTTAGGTTTTAAAATCCAAATTACCATTTTACCCATGCTTAAATAATTTAATAAAAATCATACCTAGGGTATTTTGGTAATTTCCTAAAAAAACCGATTCCGATTTAAATCGGCCGATTCCGATTCCGATTTAAATCGGTCGGAATCGGCCGAACTCGGCCGATTCCGGGGCCGATTCGGGGCCGCCCGATTCGGCCCCGAAATCGGATCGGCGCGACGCCGATCCGATTTAAATCGGCCGATTCCGCACGGAATCGGCCGATTTCTGCAACAGTACTTCAAAGTCATCAGAAAGTATATCTTGTGAAGGCCCACATCAGTATCTCATCACATTGTCATATGAAGAAATCCAGCTGTCACCTTGAAGCATTTGTCCCTACCATTCATTGACAATGTCTCAATTGCTTTTCCTACCTCATTTTTTTACTCATTTCCCCCTTTTGTTTTATCTTAATCATATACTTATATGATTAATCTCAATCATTTTTCTACTTATAATAAACTGGGTCATAATTTGTTCTAGTTACTCGCATCTCTAATCATTTCAATCCTTCTTTAACATTTGATTTATGATATATCAAAATTTGCTCTTGTTTCGATGCCTCTGTTGTCTGCGACTCCCATTAATAAACTAAAATTTAAATAGGATGCTTAAAGATTGGAAATCTAAAAAGAGTAGTTGTAATTTTGTGTAAAAAATAGCTTGAACTATGATAATCAAGCCACAATTCAAAGGGAAAAGAAAATCATATGGCTAACTTTTGATCTAAAAAGGAAAACATCAAGTAGATTCAAGTTATTCAACTGGCACATAAACTTTTGTGTTGATAAATATTATTTTATTTTATTTATTATAAAAAAATTAAAATACATTCATTCACTCAAACCTTGTTACATGGAAATAGACCAATTTATGCTATTGGTCAGATTTTATTATAAAATATTGTATTTGGATCAAATATCCAAACAACATATATTATATTAGTTTGCCTCCCGGTCAAAATTTTAAGGTCTGTTTAGATTGTGAAAAAAAGGAATAAATGTGTGAATAAATGTACTTTATTCACATTATTATTTGTTTGATTTGTAAAAAATAAGAAAAAATATTTTTTTATTAAGGTAGAAAATCCCATTATAATTATCTTTTTTTTACAAAAAATACGAAATAAATAGAGAATTTATAATGATGGTATAAAATTTTGTATTTTTTAACCAAATACTTGAGAGAAAATAATAATATTATTAAAATTTTTTCTTACGTCCCATTTCTTCTTTTTTTTCACTGTGCAAGCTGTAGACCCTTAGATAAAAAATTTCAAAAGCTACATTTTACTAAAATGAGTATCTCTATTTACCTCCCATAATTAATATATATATATATATATTTATATTAATAAAGGAGAATTAAATAATAAATTATGATTAAAATTAATAAATAAAATTATTATAGTATATATATTTTAATTAAGAGCTCTTTTTAAAGTTAGTAAACCGTAAAAGTGCTTTCCCCTTCCGTCTCCATCTTTTCCAAATAAAATTTTTCGTGAGCTCAAAAAGCGTACGCCAAACGTCCGCCACTCCACTTCCACCGCCCCCAGACACCGCCGCCGCGGGCGTCGGCCGGTGAGTCTCCCAGTCTCTCAGTCGTTGCACTTTTCGCTTGATTTGCTGGAAAATCTGCTGTTTTTGAGAGCTATGTACGTGCCCATTTGGTGGGTCTTTTGAGAAGATGCAGAGCTGCGAAGAGCTCCACGAAAAGCTTCCATCTTTGATCCCATTTTCGCATTTCTTCGTTCTGATCACTGTCCTTATCTAGCTCGGAAGGTCCCGTTTGCCGAAAGATCGTGTTTTGATGGTGCGAATGGGTGGTTTCGAGCAGCTAGCAGCAGCTAGGAGGTCCCTGAAAGCGAGCTTGGAGAAGACGAAGTCGCTCGGCGCCGCTCTGGAGCGGGCCGGCCCGAGGCTGGACGAGATTCACCAGCGGCTGCCGTCGTTGGAGGCGTCGGTGCGCCCCATCCGCGCTGACAAAGAGGCGCTGGTGGCCGTCGGGGGCCACATCGACCGGGCGGTCGGGCCTGCGGCGGCGGTGCTCAAGGTGTTCGATGCTGTCCACGGTCTGGAGAAGTCGCTGCTGTCGGACCCTGGGAACGATCTGTGGAGCTACCTCACTGTGCTCAAGCAGTTGGAGGATGCTTGTCGGTTCTTGTCGGATAATTGCGGTTTGGCGATTCAATGGTTGGACGACATTGTGGAGTACTTGGACGATAATTTTGTTGCGGATAGTCGGTATTTGAACAGCTTGAAGAAGGATTTGGAGGTGTTGAGGGGGTTTCACGATGGGGGAGAGGGTGTGGTTGGATGGTGGCCTTTTCATTGCTGCATTGGATAAGTTGGAAGCCGAATTCCGGCTATTGTTGAGCAAGTATAGCTCGGTATTGCCAATGTCATCGAAGACGACGACGGAGGATTCGGATGGGATTGATCATCCACGGATTGCTCCCTCCCCATTGCCTGTGTCTGTGATCAAAAAAATGCAGTTGATAATGGAGAGGCTAGCCGCAAATGGTCGGTTCGAGAAGTGCCTTTCGATTTATGTTGAACTTAGGACTTCGAATATAAAGGCCAGCTTGCAGGCTTTGAATCTGGAGTACCTTGACCTTTCTAGTTCTGATTTTGGTGATGTTCAGTGTATTGAGGGTCACATTGGTCAATGGAGTGAGCACTTGGAATTTGCTGTGAAGCATCTGTTTGAAGCTGAGTACAATCTGTGTAGGGATGTTTTTGAGAAGATGGGGCCGAATTTATGGATGGGTTTTTTCGCAAAAATTGCCTCTCAAGCTGGAATTCTATCATTTCTTCGGTTTGGAAAGACAGTGACCGAGAGCAAGAAGGATCCCATCAAAATGCTTAAACTTCTAGACATGTTTGCATCTTTGAATAACCTGAGGCTCGATTTTAATCGCCTTTTCGGAGGAAAGGAATGCATTGAGATTCAGAACATGACTCGCGATCTTGTAAAAGCCGTGATCGAAGGAGCTTCGGAGATATTCTGGGAACTTTTGGTTCAAGTTGAATTGCAGAGGCAGGCACCCCCTCCACCAAATGGGAGTGTTCCAAGGCTGGTGAGTTTTATCACTGACTACTGCAATCGACTGCTTGGAGATGATTATAAACCAGTGCTTACTCAGGTTCTTGTCATACATAGGAGTTGGAAGCATGAGAGGTTCCAAGAGAGGATTCTGATTGATGAAATATTTAAAATTATGAAGGCAGTTGAACTAAATGTGGATGCATGGTCAAAAGCCTACGAGGATGGTACATTATCCATACTTTTCTTGATGAATAATCACTGGCATTTTTACAAGTATTTGAAGGGCACAAAGCTTGGTGAGCTCCTAGGAGATGCATGGATCAAAGAGTGCGAACGCAACAAAGAACACTATGTTTCGCTTTATTTGAGAGAGAGCTGGGGTAAGCTCCCCCCATTCTTAGCAGAGAAGGTTTGCTTTTATTCTCGGCCGGTAGGGCTACTGCTAGAGATTTGGTGAAGAAGAGGCTAAAAGCATTCAATGAAGGATTTGAGGAAATGTATAAGAAACATTCTCAGTGGGTGATTTCAGACAAGGAATTGAGGGAGAAGGTATGTCAATTGGCAATGCAAGCAATTTTGCCTGTTTTTAGAAGCTATATGCAAAATTATGGACCTCTAGTTGAGCAAGATGCAAGTGCTAGCAAATATGTGAAGTATAGTGTTCAAAGCTTGGAGAACATGCTTTCCTCTTTGTTTATTCAGAAACTAGTGAAGTATGCAAGTGCCAAAGTGTTGCATTCTAACGGAAACCCTACTAGCGGTATGAGTAGCCAATTTCGTTCCGTCTCAAGTCTTAGATGATGAATTTCTTTGAGCAATAAGATTGGATCAATCTGGATCAATCTGTCTTTGAGCGATAAGATTGCTCACATCAAAATGTAATTCTGCCAAAAAGAAAATGCTGTTTTGTTTGCTCATGACATTGGTATATCGATGCTTGCGGATATCTTCTGTTGTCTGTAGAGATATTGGTATTCTGTCATAACCCTCCTGGATCTACATTGCAAAATGTTACGGTTAATACAGCAAGAGAAAATTGCATTCTAGAGCAAGCATTACAAAATCAGATAGACAAGCCCGGCTGTTGAACAAATTTTGACAACCTTTGTATGGTGTATCAATTTTTTTGGTCCTTGTATTTCATAATCATGCTATAACTGTGGACCTTGTAATATTCTTTCTTTACTCAATAGATGGTATTTTTTGCAGTTGTTTGAGTTCTAAGGGTGGCAGATTTTTAATTATGTAGCTCAGCAGGTGGATTTTGAGGAGCAAATTGCTCTAATCTACCAAAGACTAGTGAAGCAAAGAATCCCAGGTTAGGAAAAAGAAGTAGCATTTCTCTTCATTAGACCATATTTGTATTAACTCCGCTAATGCTTGTTATTACCGGTCTTAATCCCGGAGAGAGCAGGGTGGCGTTATGAAGAATATCTTGTCCTAAAAAATTGGTCATTTGTAATCACAGATCATAATTTAATATTCATATACTCAACACCTTTCAAGTATCAGATGGAAGAAGACGATAGCCATGTTTGCATCAGATGATTTTATTAATTATTATTGATTAAAGTGTAATATTTTGCTACTTTGGCACTTGTTTCATAATGGGTTCTCTCGAACTTGTGAAAAAAAGGATATTTAAATCAGGTAACAAAAATTAACTAGCTATTTCTGCTCTAGTTGCGCCATGGCTTAATTGAATGATGTACAGTTTTGTACATAATTATGGGGCTTTATTAGCTGGATAATGTTCAATATTTTTCATTTAGTTATTGTCAGTTTCTGAAGAACGCATTAAGTGCAGTTCATTTTAAACTCTGCATTCAAATACAAGCACCAAGGTTGATAGGGAATGTAGTGGCAGCCCATACTTTTGATACAATTGATTTTTTTTTGATAAGTGTCCAACTTGTTCTATTAAATAAATAGTTTTTGGATGGTATTAATGATTTTCTTGTTTTTAAGCCAGTGGCTGAAACAACCTCTTACAAGTGACCTGTACGGCTGTGGATCAAAATATATTAGCCCTAGTTTTGAATATTTATCTAACCTAATAGTACTGTGTAGTTTATGACTTTGTATCATTTTAATTTTTACCAAAATTTTAATTGGAATATTTTCCCAAAACTTTTTTAATTGAAAATTATAAAATTTTAACTTATGTTTAATGAAATATTGATTACAAAAAGATAATTTTGATGTCCGATAAAATATTTTATTTAAAATTTTAAAATCTAGTTCAATCCGATTTAACTTAATTAAATAAAATGCACTGTAGTTATAAGTCCAATATAATAAGGGATACGATATTTAAAATTTTGACACTTGCTATATGGTATTATTATACAAGTTAAGGTTATTTTGAAAATGAAGGTTCAAAACAATCTTTACAAAGTATTTGATCAAGGACTCTATATTAATTTTTTAAATCAAAATTTTCATTAAAGATCTTCAACTAATTGAATTGTATAATCACAATCCTTCCTTGGAATCTACATTTTATAACTTTATATCAAAAAATTATCAAACATTATTTTCAATAAGACCTTATCTATTATATATTATCTAATGGTCATCTAGATAAGTAGGAGTGAGTATATTTCGGTTAGAACTAAAAAAATCAACTAAACCAAACCAAAATTGTTGGTTTGGTTAGTTTATATCTTGGATAATTTATTAAGGTGTGAGAAATTTTGGTTAAGAATCGAATAAGACCAAATCAATTGAAAAATCAAAAATAAAAAATTATATAAAAAACTTAATATTTATATTTTTAAGTGGGTTATTATTAATAGTAGTGTTTATGTAACAACCTGCCTTAGTTGGCTGGGGGTTATCTAAAAATACAGAGGATATAAAAATAAAAATGCAAGCACATGCATCATAATATGACAAATAATTATACTTGAGGTATAATGTAATGAAAATGATTAAACATGAAATTCAAATATCTCTAAGAATTTATTAATCATAAAATAAATAATACTATATTAAATATAACATGCAACAATAATATAAGATAAACTAACTATGCAAAAACAAGTTCCACAGCCTTCAAATAGTTTTCTATAGTCATAATTATAACTCAAATAATATAATGAAAAAGTTTAATTTTATTTATCAATTCTTCTAACCTGGGTTGGTAAGTGAACCACCAACTACAACCTTAATCATCTGTTTGAAGCTGTTCACCTGCGGTCACAAAACTGTGTTAATGATAAAACCACTAAGTTGTATAATTACATGAAACAAGTCAATATATTTCATATCATTGTTTATCCAGTCTTTTAATGATTATGAGCTTACATTGAGCTCCAATTATGTCGGGAGGGGTGGCTGCCCCATCCAGCACTAATCCCATATATGCGCATACAAGCTACGTGGACTACGACTTGTAGTTATCGTTATTTACCATTGACTCACCCTCTCGGTATCACAAGTGCATAATGAATCGTCTTGTGTAATTGCTCCATGTCACCCCTTTCGGCATGGGGGCATGTATTTTATCTTTCAAATAATATTAAACGTGTGGCTTCGTGTCAGACTGAGTCAATTTTTTGGCCCTAATTGCTCTTGGTGCATAGTGGTCGAATCTGGCTCAGGCTGACCAGGCCTACAAAAAATGAATATATAAGATTTCAAGTAGTTATACATACCTCAAATCGAAACACAACTGAACTAATATACAAGCAGTAAAAGCAAACGTTTGCCTAAGGAAAAAGAACTAGATTAGATTAGACACAATAAGATCTAGATGAATGTCATGAATGCAACATAGAATAATATCACACACCAAAGAAGAACAATAAATTGATAAAAGATAATTAATAATTGATTTGTCAATCACTAAGTTTATAATCATATTAAAGTTTAAACCACCCAAAAGTTAATAACAATTAATTCAAATTGTAACCCGCTATCAAATAACTATAACTAAATATTTACTAATCTTTCCATAAAACCCAATAATTTATTTCCATCTACTTAACTAAAAATTTAACTATGATATAATACTTTATTAGCATGATAACGCATTAATTTATTTCCATCTACTTAACTAAAAATTTAACTATGATATAATACTTTATTAGCATGATAACACATTAATGCCTTACCCCATTTGAATTAATTAATTATTCAAATCTAGATTCACCTTAGCCTACGATAAAATAATTATTGACTTACTAACATTATTTAATTACTATTATTAGTGTATTTTCTTTCACACGTTAATTATTTAACTAAGGAAATCTTATTAGTCCTAGAAATATAGGTTATCATTTACACTATTAATTAATATCACACTTTAATTCCAATTAAGAAATGACTGTAACTTATTCTGTCAATAATAGCTTGATTATATATTAACAACAATTTATTAATTTTTCACTAACTCTAATTAATCATCCTAAAATCGGTTATATCGTCATATCTAATTATTTAATATAGCTTATATTAAAATTTTATTGATATCACTCGTAAGATTATTTAAATTACTTGATTTGTTAAGGGTTCAAACTTTATTTATTTTAAGTGTGTTATTAGGGTCTAACGATTGTGATTATCTCACTATTATATTTTAATAACTCATTTAAATTATTAATCTATCAATAAATATTTAATTTTACACTTAAAAAATCAATTAGATAATATGTTATTAACTAATGATAATTCATCCCATAATTGAATTATATTACTCAAATCACAACTCATAATTTAATATTTTAGTTTATGCATCATGAATTATATAAAATAGTTCGAACCATGGGTCACTTGATAATAATTTATGAACTCATTCAATAATAAATATAACCACCACCCAATAAAGATGAACATGATTGCTTAGATTCAAAATCTAAACAGTCAGATCAAACCCCATAAGGAACTTTGCAATTGCCTAATAACGTACAAGATAAAAGCTACATTTTGTGCATGTGATCACACAAGGGAGGAAGAAGACGGAAATGAAAAGAGTAGAAAAAAAATGCATGAGACCTACGTAGCATCCACTAAAATCTCTTCCATTGTAACCGAAATATCCACTAAATTCTAACAATTAATTCTAGCCATACAACATCTCCCATTTAAGAGAAAATTATTTATTATTATTATTATTATTAATCGTGGTTTTTACAATTTATTTATTCGTAATTTATTTGAGATGTTTATTACAATATCTATGCATTAAGTACTTTTGAATGTAATTATGATCATTAAATTATATTCTAACTTGGTTTTTCATAAAAAAAAATTCATATAGATTGGGGTGTTCAAAGCTTAATTAAAATCGATTTGGTTCAATACTCGATTTGAAAAAACTTGACTTAGAGCTTAAATTGATATTAAACGAGTTAGGTCTGACTTGTACTTGTACAACTTAACTTGATTCAAAGTTTTATATTTTATATAAGGAATAAGTTTTTTAATTATATTTATCTTAATTTTTTAAATATAAATATAATCAAATTATAAAATATCATTATATGACATGAAATTTAAATAGATTTATGCATGATTAAAGCATCTTTAATGCATAATTATGTCAAATTTGAGATATTTTAATTATAAATTAAATTTTTACATGAATTGTACAAAAAAACTTATGCTCTACTCAAAAAACTTTACATGAATTTGTATGCCCTACATACAAATTTAATAATTTCTGTTTTCTTAAAACCGAAGTGAACTGAAATATTTCTATTTAATTCCGTTGATTTTGAGGAAAATTTTGGTTTAGTTCGGTGTCAGATTTAAGCTATGGAGTGTTATTTCGAAAATTCGGTTATGTGACTTCCGAACTCAACCGGACATCTGTCCTACCTAAAGATGTAATGCTCCGCCGGCCGGGAGATAACACAAGTGCAATTAACTTTTATGACCCGAAAATATCAAATACAAATAAGACCTTGCCCCACAAATCACCCACGCACAGGCGCTTCCTTATATCCTTGATGGACACGAATCTGAATCTTCTCGTCCAGCCAAACATTTTCATTTTACACCAAATCTCTGATGCACGAATCGGCCGATTTCGTGCGAAATTAGCCGATTTAAATCGGATCGGCGTCGCACCGATCCGATTTCGGGGCCGACTCGGTCGGCCCCGAATCGGTCCACGAATCGGCCGTTTTCGGCCGATTCCGACCGATTTAACTCGAAATCAGAATTGGCCGATTTAACTCGGAATCAGAATTGGCCGATTTAACTCGGAATCGGTTTTTTAAGAAATTACTAAAATACCCTAGGTATGATTTTTATTAAATTATTTAAGCATGGGTAAAATGGTAATTTGGATTTTAAAAACCTAGCCCTGTCCCCTGCTTCCGCCGTCGCGTTCGCTCGCGCCCTCCGCCGCGCTTCTGCCGTCCGACCTCAGCTCCGTCCGACCACGCCACCGCTGCCCTATTCCGACCTCAGCTCCGCCCTCCGCCGCGCTTCCGCCGTCCGACGCTGCGCCCGATTCCGAACTCAGCTTCCGCCGTCCGACGCTTCCGCCGCGATTCCGCCGTGCTTCCGCCGTGATTCCGCCTCGATTCCGCCGTCCAACGCTCCGCCCGACCTTCCGACCATGCCACCGCCGTTCGACCTCAGCTCCGTCCAACCACGCCACCGCCGCCCGATTCTGAGGGTGGCATTTTCGTAATTAAAAGTTGACTCGAGTCTAACTCTAGTCAAAAATAATAATTAATTCTAAATAATTTTAAAAAATCTTAAAAAATATTTAAAAATATCATAAACTATAATACACAGAATAATATCAAAATAATATCAATACCTAATTTTAATATATTTATATTATGAACTGTCAAATTATTATATATGATCGATTAAACTAATTTGGACCGATTCAACTGAACCGATTCCTGGCCGATTCAAACCGATTCCGATTCCGATTCCGACTCCTTGGAAAACCGACTCCGATTCCGATTCATGCAACCATGCACCAAATAACACAATCTCTTTTCATCTAAAAATAACAAACTCGAACAATAAAATCTTGTCAGGCAGACAACATCAATCTAAAAAAACATTTATCCAAAATTAACAAAGTTCATAAAGCTGTATATACACTGTACACAAAATGTATATAAAGCTTGTAAAAGACAGTTAGGAAGTATGGGCTTATATATATACGTACAATAATACAAAGGCTAATAAGCGGTGCAAAAATACGAGAAGATAAGAACCGCCAACCTAGCCGGCTGTCATGGCGGTGGGGAGGAGGGAAGATGGGTTTGTGAGTTGTGGCCAGGTTGGTCTGTCCATGATCTCCACGTTCGCGCCTAGGAGAGGGGAGGTGGGGTTCGGGGCTGCTCCGCCGGCGGCGGAGAGCTCGTCGTTCGGAGAGGAGGATGTTGAAGATGCGGAGGAGGAGGAGGTGCAGAGCAGTTTCAATCGGGAGTTGGCTTGTTTGGCTGCGTTGGAGGAGTCCCTGCCCATCAAGTGAGCATGCGCTTCCCTTATCTTCTTCACACAATTACTATTTTTTTTCTTTTTTCTTCTTTCTTCCATTTGATCCCGAAAACCTAACTTACGATCTATACGATATAAATGACAAAATTTTGAATTATCAGACGCTCTTTGTAATGCTAACCCTTCTTTTGTTTGGGCTTAAGAGGACAATGCACTAGCATTGACGTAGTTGTTTTGCTTTTATAAAAGAAAATTGCTATCTTTTTGCCTCAAGTTTCTTTAAAACTTGTTCATTGATACGAACTTTGTTGGCACCTTTGCCAAAGAACTGTTGGTATTAATATGCAGTGTATATGTGGTGTTTTGATTGAATTTACAGGAGAGGATTGTCAAATTATTTCATGGGCAAGTCAAGATCTTTTGCGAGTTTGTGTGAGTTAACACCAGAAACAGCAGTTAAGGATCTGGCCAAAGTGGAAAATCCTTTCAACAAGAGGAGAAGGATTATTGTTGCCCATAAATATGCAGCTTTTTCAAGGCTCAATACCTCCATACCAGCTTGTCTAGACTTGGTGGAAGACAAAGAATGCACAGGAAGAGAAGGCAAGAAAAATGGATCAAGGGTATTAGAAGAAAGAAAAGATGATGTTCTTCCCATAAAACTGCACTAGAGAAGGCTCAAGATGTTTGCTTCTTAAAGATCTTATTCATTCTCTGATCTAATTACTTAGGCATGCTTAGTTTTCTATTATCAGTTTTCTTTCAATCTCACTTTCTTCGATCTTATAATTTGCTTCCAATTACTTCTTTTTTCTACCACTCTACTTATGCTGTAATTAATTTTCAGATTGTTGTTTTATATTTCAATGTTATTACTAGAAGCTTGAATTTTATAAAAAATTATAATCTATGATTAGTAGTTGTTACAATACGGTTTCTGGCAAAATATGTTTTTTAGCAAGGAGATGACTTTCATATGCCTTTTATCTTAATAATAAGAAAGTTGTCATATGTCATTTATATCTTCGATGTAGAATTGTGAGTTTTAAAATGTGAAAGGGGTTCTGATGTTTGATTTATTCATTGAAGATAAAGACCTGCTCAGGATACAAATAAATTAGAAACCATGTTTCATATTAGTAATTTAGAAACCACTCAAGGGGCATATCCAAAGTAGTGTAATTTGCAATTTTACAGGAAGCAGTACTAAAAGTTCCGTTATTGGACCATTGGTATACCTTAGGGGTGCTAACAACTCGACTGAAATCGAATTTGCTTGATGGTCAACTCGATTTGGTTTGAGTTGACGTTCGACTTGAGCTCAAATAGACACCCATCCTTTGCTCGACTAGAATCACAGTTCTATCGTTGTTATAATATAAATATAATATATATATAGTTATTTGCATAAAATATAAAAATAATAATTAAAAATCATGTCCTAATAATGATTTTATATAATTAGGTAAGATGTCACACTATACGCAACTTATGACAAACTTTAATTTATAGATAAACTCTCGTTAAATGATAAGATAGACTATCATAATTTAATATATTAGATATAGATTTTGATTGACTCTAATTTTGATAGATCCTAATTGAAAGAAGATATACTATATTAATTTTATTTTTTATTTTTTTATTTTTATTGTATTTTGAAAGATGTTTGCCGAACATATGACCGAATGTCTTGTTTCCTAAACATTGATGCGCCAACTCTTTACTTTAGAACTTTTGTCTTCTGTTGTCAAACTTTTCATTGAAAGGTAACTGAAGTCAATCTGTGGACAACTTCACATAAAGCCTTATGTCTTCGATTGCTGAGTCGTCAAAGCTTAAAACTCTATCTTCCTTGGTCTACACCTCCTATCTTCAGTTGTTGAAGTACTAATCGAAGTGTAGCCAAACTTTAGAACACTTCAAAACATCATTAATTTCTTCAATCTTAAATCTTTGAATTGGTTGCTTGGTTGTTTTCTTTTGAACTTAGAGAGTTTATGATGTTTCATCAAAAGAAGGTAATGTTAGGATTGACACGATCTATTAACTTGTATTATAGGTGTTGAATGTGTACCAAGGAGAGTTTTTTGTAAGTGAGATTAGCTCAAGTGTGTTTAATATGGTTGTAATCTCCCTAGGTGTGGGGAGAGTGTAAGAGGCACCTAAATTGGAGAAGGAAGTGTTTTGTTTGGATACTTCATTGGCTAAAGGTGTGAGTTTATAAAAGGAAATAACTTCAAGGTGTTGGAGCTCTAAAGATGTTTGGAGTTAATTGGCTGAGGACATTTGGCATAAGAGAAGGAAGAGTTGTTGACATTCCAAGCGTGTTTAGTGTGCAAATTTCCTTGGTGCTTGTTAAGTACTTGTGAATGAGGGCTTAGCTTGTTGCTTAAAAGTTGTACAAGTAGTTTACATAATGAAGCTATAAAGACTATTCAACTAAAGAATTTGGTAGGATAGAAGAGTGAAGTATTAGTTGAGAATATTTTTTAAAAATTATTTATATTTTCTCTCTTATCGTTCTCTTCGTATGCTTATTTTTGTCTATTATTACTTGTTATAACACACTTCTCTTAACTTTTTTGTGTTTAACTTAATCATATTAGAGAGTTAAATGAATCAAAGTCAAAGCCACTTAGTGACTTGTATGGTTTAATATATTCACCAAAGTAAGTAACTTTATGACCTTGATCTTGTGTTGTCTCACGCACTACCTTCATTTGGTTCATTTGATATCTTTTGCCGTGCTCTATTGTTTATGATGCTTAATTGTTATATCTTTTGTATTGAAATCATTTTTCATATTTGTTGTCCACTTGCTGTCATATTGAAAGTGCTAAGTGTGTGAAAATCTAACTATTTTATTGAGTGGGTAGTTACCTACCCTTCACATAGACACCTTCAAATATACATATATATTTCTTTTTTCGATCCCACTTGATGATGCGGATGGGGACGGGAGTGGTCTCGATCGTCAACAATGGGGACGCTCGTTGCCATAAGTTCTCGCCAATAATTTTGTATTCTTTTAACACTTTGATACGACAGAGGTAAGCAAGCCTACTTTGCCCACCAAGCCTAGTTTTTCGTTTGCACTAGATTGGGAACTTCAGTTTTATCTTGGTGCTTGTAGTGTTTCAACAATATTCTCCACCAAAAACAGAAGATCAACCACTTCAAATGGTGGGTCACATAATGTGTCAACAACCATTTTGGTGTTGTTAGTTGTATTCGCTATATTCTTCGATATATTTGATTATATTCATCTGGTTGTTTATCTTTTGAGGTCATCCGGCCGCACCGACCATAATATATACCTTAAATCTACTACATTTTATTATTTCATGAATTAAACTGCTAGCAGTATTATAATTATTATTTACATTTACATATTTTTTTCCAAGCTACATTTTCATTTTTTAAGACATGAAAATGGGTCCAACTTTTATGAGTCTCTTTTTATGCCGACGATTAGCTACAAAGCTAAAATTAGGGTAACAATCAAAATAATTGTGCTATATATTATCACATAATTCTGAAGCTAAAAATTACTAATTAATTTTTATAATAAAACAAAAATAACATTGTAAAGTCATTGATTTAGTTAAACCACATTTTAAGAAATTATTAGTGATATGCTTGCCAGCTCAATGTTTATTGATATGTGTTGGCTATTGAATTTATATCGGTTGGCCCTTTTAAGTAATAAATGTATATGTATAAAATTAAAAAAGATATTATATGACTTCATTATATGAAGTATGGAATTAGAATCACATTTTTTAGAGTCTATATCTCTGTTATTATACTCTAACAAATGTTAAAATCCACCATAAATTGCTACGTGTCTTAATTATATGATACATTAATTTTACCTTTTACTTATTAGGAAATTTTAATGCTATGAATAATAATAATAATAATAATAATGTTATTATTATACTATAACAAATGTTAAAATCCACCATAAATTGCTACGTGTCTTACGTATATGATGCATTAATTTTACGTTTTACTTATTAGGAAATTTTAATGCTAATAATAATAATAATAAAAAGTCTAACTAAATTAGGACCAGCAGTATATAAGAAACATATAATTAATTAATGTAGTAGTATAATTTATTCACTTTAAAAATACCTCACATAAATTTTAAATTAATTTTTTTAAAATTTATTGATTATATAATTCTTAATATAATAAATATTAAAAAAATTAAAATTTTTAATCATCACACACATCATGCATGTGGGTAAACGACTAGTAATGAGAATTATTATTGTAAATTACCATCCTAAACACTAATTGTAAAATGTGAATGCTTGACATATAGCAACATATAAATAATATGAAAGAAAAAATGTTGAACTACAAAGGAGGCCATTGACCTTGCAATCTATTGTCCATTGGGGTGACGTTTGAAAACATTATATCAATCACCATTCACCCTCAACAAATACACTTCTCTACCTTCAAGACCTTCCTTCTCATCCTTTCTTCTCTCTTCTTTTGTGCCTAAATTGCAGGGCCAACATACACATCTATATTCCTTCTCATCGTCTTCTCATTTTTTGTTACAATCTACAAGGTTTCTCTTATCCTATTTCCCTTTTTATAATAACATAATCCTAGAATAAAAGCTTATGCCATGGTGGCCTCAAATATATGTCATTTTATCTTCCAATTTTCTTTGGGTGGTACCTGTTTTTTTTGGGTGGATCTGCGCAATATTGATGGTTATGCTTATTACTGGTGGTTTAGACATTGCAGGTTTGTGTGTAACATCAAATGAGAGTGGAGATGAGGAGGATGGAAAGATCAAGAAGTATTATAGAGGAGGAGAAGACGGAGAGGTGGGAATTGAGTGGTCTAGGTCTTGAAGTGGTGCCAAATCCACCTATAAATCTTGCTCTCATCAGCCATCTTGATCTATCAAATAATAATCTGGAGGTATATCCATCAACTGGTCTGATTACAACATGTCTAGACTTCATTCTTCAGAATATGATATGATTCTTGATGTCATAAGAAGTTTTACTTAAAGGGTATGACATTGAAAGCATGTTTCAAACTTTCTTTAATATAGCGCTGCGACTTCGATTCGCGTAGCTCAATACAATATGACAAATATATCATATGTGGGTTTTGATTAACATCAAGTTTGTATTGATTGACAGAGAATTCCAGAGTCTCTAATAGCAAGAATGCTCAACATGGTGAGTTTGGATGTGCACTCAAACCAGCTGAATTGTATACCAAACTCCATTGGATGTTTATCAAAGCTCAAGTTATTGAACGTCTCTGGCAACATGCTTGACTCCTTCCCCAATACCATTGAGAATTGCAGGTTCATTTATTCATCTAACTTCCATTCTTAACTCCCAAGTTATACTTGATGAAACCATATTTTTTCTTTTAAAAAAAACAAGAAGCTGAATGGGAATGCGAACCTCAATTTTGCGATCGCAAGTTTTGGTCGCAAAAAGCGTTTGCTACTATGCCTTCAACGACCACACATTTCTGGTTACAAATCTGCCTTCAATGACCACTCATTTCTGGTTACAAATCTGAGTACAAATACTTTTGCAAGTGGAAACCTAATTTTTAGCAACGAAATTCGGAGTCACCGAAAGCTGTTTTTCTACTAGTGCCACTACAAAATATGCAAAATATTTTATTTCCTCAGCGACCGACGACACGTTGCTCTCTTGTAGTGTATGTAATGAGTTGTGACTCTTAAGCCATAGTGACGATAAATTTTCACTAAAACCTTTAATTTGTCAAAAAGAAAAACATCTTTACAAAAATTTCTTTCAAATTTGTTTACTAACGGTGATAAGATTTTGTTATCATGGAAGTTGTTTTCTTGTAGTGATAAACATGTGGTCATAAAATAATTTGCAGTGACTTCAAGGGTGTTCGTAAATTCGCCTGCTTAATTTCTGAAATCAATGATTTTTCCGAAAAAAATCACGAATTTTTGACTAAGTGGAGTATATTGACTGAAATATTCCACATATTTAAGTGTGAGAAAAGGCCTTTATAAATACCTCTATCGCGTGTAGTTATTACATCTTGATCACTTGAAATCTTTGAGAAGGACAACCAATTTGTAATTGTCAATTACTTGTTAATTTATATATTGTATACTCCCCAATGAGCATATCCATTGGCATCTCTTAGATCAAATGATAGTTGTTTTGACTTGTTACTACATTTTGTCTATCACTAGCTTCTTTTGTATCATGAATTTTCTTTTATATCTTGATTCTATGCTAGGAACAGCATAAAGATTTATTAATCTTTTTTTCTTAAAAAATGAAAAACATATTGATCTTAGTTGACATTATATATATATATATATATATATATATATATATATATATATATCATGTAGGTTTGATGTTGCATAGAAGATAGCACCATTTTCTATTCTTCATAATGCTGTCTGTCATTACATATTATATATTGCTTTCATATTCCAACACTTTTTTGACAATTTTTTCCCCACTTGACGTTTTTTGTCATAGAGCACACTTAATAGTTATAGCACTACAAGTGACTACAAGTGTCCACACCAACCGATTGAACGGGGGATATGATATTGTTTTAGATACACTAGATAAAATATTAAAAATGTACCATGTGCAACCTATATTAAATAAAGAATTTGATTTTATAGATAAATTCTTATTGAATAATTCTATAAATTATAATGATCAAATATCTTAGAGATAAAATTTAATGATAGACTAGTTGAATGAGGAGTAAATTATAATGATCAAATATCTTAAACATAAATTTTAAAGATAGACTAATCAATTGAGGTGATAGACTCTAATCATTAATTTTTTTAAAAAAATATTTTTGTTGTATTTTGTTGTATTTCGTATTGTTTATCGGAGCACAACTTTTGACTTTTATTTATTAATAACGTTAGATTTTGACCATGATCTCAGTAAAAATTTTGACCTAAAGGCCATTTTTTATAACTTTTTCACCATTTTGTGTTAAATTTGAATAGGACACTTGTAGAACTCAATGCTAATTTCAATAAGTTAACCAAATTGCCGGACACCATGGGATTGAAGCTCAAAAGCCTCAAGAAGCTCTCTGTAAACTCAAACAAGTTGGTTTTCCTTCCTTCCACCCTCTCTCATATGACGGCCCTCTGCATCCTCGATGCCCGCCTCAACTGCCTCCGCACCCTACCGGAAGACCTTGAGAACCTCGTCAACCTCCAGGTTTATAAATTTTACCTTAATACGAAAACCTTAAATAACATACTACAAAATATCCTCCGCTTACCTATGGTTTATGGATAGTTGATTTTTTTTGAAAAATCGTAAACAAATATTCTTTTAAGATTTCCTAATATTCTTGCATTTTTACTCGAAAAATATTACTCCTACTTCCGATACTCACTTTGAGAACGCGCATTGTTTTTACGTGAGCATTAATATCACAACTCTCAGTATTTGGAAAGACATCAACGCGACTAGAAAATGGAGTTTTAGAAGTCTGTATAGCACAATTAGTTTTAGATATAAGTTAAAAGGTTAAATTTTGGCATATAACTAATTACTAGTAGGTGATAAAAAGTATTTTCTAGTGTTAAAAAATATTTACAATTTTTTATAAAATATATTATATTTATCATTATAAATAAGTAAATTTCTTATCATCATCTAAGGAGTGCATATTTTTAGGCAGGTCCTCAATGTGAGTCAGAACTTCCACCACCTCACCACCCTCCCCTTCTCCGTCGGCCTCCTCCTCTCCCTCGTCGAGCTCGATGTCAGCTACAACAACCTCGCCGTCCTACCCAACTCCATCGGCTGCCTCAAGCACCTCCAGAAGCTGCATGTGGAGGGCAACCCGCTGGTTTCGCCGCCCATGGAAATTGCCCAGCAGAAGCTGGAGGCTGTGAAGGGGTACTTGTGTGACATGATCAACTCCGGCGACTCCGAGGCTGCGCCGACGACAAAGAAGAAGAGGTGGTTGGGCAATCTTGTCAGGAACAAGACTTTTAGTGGGCGCTTGTATAGTGAAGCAAGGGACAAGGAGGCCGCATTGCTCTCTGATAACTACCACCACCGTTCCGTCGATGGCCTTCCGCCGTCTAGGTATGCCGGATCATTTTTGCCGAGACGGTTCTTCTCATTCAAAGCTCCCCTAGGAAGGTGAACACTTTAAGAGTTGTGTGTAGTGCTGTGAAATATCATTCAAATAAGAATATAGTGTCGTTGGGCGTTGCCCGTTGATTGGGATACCCTTTGATATTAAGGAGGTTTTGGGTTCCCTGCATAAGACATGCTCTCAACACTCTTGCTTGCTTAGTTAGGCGGATGCCCTCCGAGTTGATGCGTGTGCTTGAGTTACTCTACTTTCTTTAAAAAAAGTATTAATCTTTTTATAGTTATTATTAGTTTATTACTATATTGAGAATATCTATTTATCTTTTAAATCATAAGAGTAATCTGTAACGCTAGTAATGCTATGTGGACTCCTTAGAGGCTTTTCTTGGACTTTGATGGCAATTTTTATTTTTTGGGCCAATCAAATCCGTGGTAAAAAAATGAGAAAAATTTTGGTGGTGTACTCGGGGAAGACATTACAGGGAAGATCATCAATTAAAGAGAAGATTATTGTTTGAAGATTATAATATTTGATGTTATCTATAAGTATAATGACCTAACTTAAGTGTAAATTAATGAGCTTAATAATTTCTTTATAGTTAGAGATTGTAAACACTATCCTACTAATATGTAAGATTTTATTTAGGTAGATATTAGAAGTGAGATTAATTAATTAGACTAATTAATTATGGGGTTTTACATTTCACTTATCTTAAAAAAATTCTAACTATAAAATTCTTTTTTATGACTTATAAATATAATTTGAATTTGTATATAAATAGACCCTCGTCATCCAATATGGCCCTAGGCATCGTAAGTCAATTCTAATACTATATTTGATACCTTATGTATAGCCCGACCTAAATAATGCAAATTAATAGACTTACGTGAATTTCTAGTTGCTCCCTGTGCCCCATAAGGAGAGAAAATCTCATCTTTTGGATTGAAATAACTAATTAGTTTTATGGTTTTGATAATTAATAATCAATAATTACTGTTTTGAGTTTTTAAAAAAATTACTATGGTAAAACTAACTTTGATATAAGAACATCGGCTAAGATTTTCAGGGATGTTCGGGGAGTAAGCTCTTGCAAGCACTAAAAGTTTGGCTTAGGTAGTCAGTTTAAACTATTTAACCCAATTTGAAGATTTATTGAACATCCTTACTAACAAACCGAATCTTTCCTTAATAAGTATTCGATTTGATACTAACTTAGGATATTACAATTTAAAAGTCTTTACAGTCTATCACATATACTCTTTTATGTGATGAATAAAATTTGTTTTACCTTCATAGAAAAAATATACATGGTTATTACCACAAAACATGGCAATCACGACATACTTAATTAAAAATATCACTTCTTTTAAGCCATGCATTATGCAAAAATAACTTTTAAGCAATCTTAAATCTTAAAAGATCATAATTTGTGCACGACATATAATGTGCCCATATAAAAGCTAATTTTGATCAAAGTTGGTAAATTCCCCTACAAAATGAGCAATTATTATTATTATTATTTACATTAACTTGGTAAATTGCATTATTTCCAAGTTTCATCTTATTTTTAAGTATTGCTGCCCCGTACTTTAGAATACAAAGACATAAATTAATGTGTTCGCCTTAAAACAAAAACAAAAATTAATGTGTCTCCCCTCAACATTGTATGGACCTGTACCAATTACCATTGGGGCGTATCTAAAAAACATGGTGTTTGTAAAAAATATTCGCAACTCGGAAGAAATCAAGGTATAGCAAAAATAAAATATTCAATCTAAAAAAATGTAAAATTAATAATATCAAAAAATTTTCTACCAGAAAACGTAAACTTATAAAAAAAATCGCATAGAAATATGTGGCAATGATTCGAGCTAGCTTAGACTCGATCTAAGACTAATTAATTAATTAAAAAACTTACTTAAGTATTTTGATTTGTGATAAATACAAATCATTTTGCCATTTGTAATCGTCCTTTTAATTAAAAAAAGCCAATTCCACCAACTTTTCTACAATTAAATATTTATTTTGTAAAGTTTAACAAAACGGGAATTATCATCACTATTACATTCTTTTATTTACATCGTATCCATATCCGCCGCTTTGGAAAAAAATAAAAACAGCACATGCTATATCTATTATCTTGATAGACTGCAAAGCACGGATGATTTTTTTACTGGAGTTTTTAATGAAATTTTCGGTAGCTACTTTCACTTTAAAAATAATAACAAAGAATTAACTCTAATTGCTTTCAACTAGCATAAATTTATTAAAGTTATTATCAATTTGGAACTTAGACAAGTCAAAGCTGTCCGAAAAAAGAGTTTGCCGAAAAAAAAGGCGCGGACTCGGTAGCGACCGGATAAAGACGGCTCGGTAATCGGATGCCCGTGTCCGTTTCAGGTGCTCTAAACTTGCTTCTTTCTCTGGCCGGCGACCCAGTGCTCGCTCCAGATCTGTGAGGTCTCCTCGCCCCCTCTCTTCTACGTTCTCTTCCATCTCTTTTAATCGCTTTGATCTCGTCCAATCTATCCTTTTTGATCTCTATGTATGTGATCTTCTTCTCCTGATTTTTTGGCCATTTTTTGGGATTTTTTGATTTTTTGGGTATGTATGGTTGCTGCATTTGATCTATTTTTACTATTGCGGTTTCTGTGATCTTTTTAGTTTGTTGAGTGGATTCCGTTGATTTTTTTTTTGCAATTTTTGAGATTTTTTTTGGGTATGCACTGTTCTGCGAGTGATCTCTTCTTTGCATTGCAATTTGTTTAATTTATGGGGTCGATTGGGGACGATGCTGCGTCTGTTGTGTGCTCTGGTTATGAGATTTTCATGCTATTGATGGTAGGTGATCGGATCTGTGAGGTGTTTGGGCGAATTGGGCATTTTGGCACTGGGGGAGGATGATGGGTTATTCAACTTCGAAAGAATGCTTTTTTTATGGTCAATTTGTTTAGGTTGATTGCTTGGAAATGGGCATTTGGGAATAATCATTTCATTGCATCTTCCGAGATTTTTATAATTGTTGCATTAATTTTGTGTGCTGTCGATGTGATATTTTTGTGCTGTTCTTGGTAGAAATCCGGATCTGTGAGGTATTTGAACGATTTAGGCGTGATTCGTAATGGGAGAGAATGATGGATTCTGGGGATTGTTGAGTTTTGATTGCATTTGTATCTTGGCTATTCAACTTTAAAAGAATGCTTTTTTTCATTTGTTTAGATTGATTGCTTGAAAATAGGCATTTGGGAACAATGATCACTTCTCTTTATTGCAGGTTCCCAGAGTTTTGTAATGTTGCTTTGTTTTTTGTGCGGTAGATTTGAGATTTTCGTGCTGTTGATGGTAAAAAACTGGATCTGGGAGGTGTTTGAACAATTTAGGCATTTCGGTATTGGTGAAGGGTGATCGGTCTCTTGGATTGTTAATGCTTATTGCATCTTGAGACTAGATTTTTTGAAATTTAGAGGATGTTTTTTAGCTCGATCTGTTTAGTTTGATTGCTTGAAAATGGGCGTTAGGTATTTTAGATACCTTCTCTTCATTCCAACTTCTTTGATTGTTTAATTTAATTGTTGCATCAATTTGTAATGACTGGTGCATCTATTGTTGGGTGTTGATTTGATATTTTTCTGCTGTTAATGGTTGGAAGTCTAGGCATTTGAACGATGTTGGCATTTTGGTAATTTTTGTATTGGGAGCGGATGATGGGTTTTTTGGAATTTTGAATTTTGATTGCATTAGCAAGTAGGTTATTTGCCATGAAAATAATATATATCTATATATATATATTTGTGGATATTGATTGCTTGAAAATAGACATTTGTGGATATTGATTTCTTCTCTTTGTTGGAAGGTCTTTGATATTTGTAATTGTTGCATTCATTGATCAAGATGGTGCATCTGTTGTACGGTACAAATTTGACGTTTTTCTATTGTTTATGTTGGAAACCTGGATCTGTAATGTTATTTGAACGAAAAATTTTGATTGCTTTGTAACTAGGTTGTTTGAGCATTGTAAGATAAGAAACTTGTACATTTGATTGCTTGAAAATGGTCAATTGGTATCTAGGCTGTTGCATGGATTTATTTTATTTTAATTATTGATGCAGTTCTGACTTGGGTGAAGTGTTGTTGAACTGGAAAAATGGAGAAATCGTCTAGTTTGCTGGTGTACTTTGATAAGGGAACTCCTGCGCTAGCCAATGAGATCAAAGAGGCGCTTGAAGGAAATGACATAAGCCTGAAAATTGAGGCGATGAAAAAGGCAATCATGCTTTTGCTGAATGGTGAAACTCTTCCCCAGCTCTTCATTACTATCATCAGATATGTCTTACCTTCCGAGGATCATACCATCCAGAAACTGCTGCTTTTGTACTTGGAAATTCTCGATAAGAGAGACTCGAGCGGGAAAGTTCTCCCAGAAATGATTTTAATCTGCCAGAACCTTAGAAACAATCTCCAGCACCCTAATGAATACATTCGGGGAGTGACTCTGAGGTTTCTATGCCGCTTGAATGAGATAGAGATCATTGAGCCTTTGATTCCCTCAATTTTGTCAAACTTAGAGCATCGGCATCCATATATTAGGAGAAATGCGATCCTCTCTGTGATGTCCATCTACAAACTCCCACAAGGAGAGCAGCTGCTAGTTGATGCCCCTGAGATGATTGAGAAGGTTCTCACATCTGAGCATGATCCTTCTGCTAAGAGAAATGCATTCCTGATGCTCTTTACATGTGCTCAAGAGCGGGCCATTAATTATCTTCTCACTCATGTAGATAATATTCCAGAATGGGGAGAATTGCTTCAGATGGTTGTCCTTGAGCTCATCCGGAAGGTCTGCCGAACCAAACCTTCAGAGAAAGGAAAATACATAAAGATCATTATATCCCTCCTAAATGCACCTTCTTCTGCTGTTATATACGAATGTGCTGGAACTCTTGTGTCTTTATCCTCTGCTCCAACAGCTATCAGAGCAGCTGCAAACACTTATTGTCAGCTCCTACAATCACAAAGTGATAACAATGTGAAGCTTATAGTGCTGGATAAGCTGAATGAGCTGAAGTCTTCTCATAGAGATATAATGGTGGAGTTGATTATGGACGTGCTTCGAGCACTATCAAGCCCGAATCTTGACATTCGCAGGAAAACTATTGACATTGCTCTTGAACTGATTACTCCACGAAATGTTGATGAGGTTGTTCTTACTCTGAAGAAAGAGGTGGTCAAGACGCAAAATGCAGAGCAAGAGAAGAATGGAGAACACCGCCAAATGTTGGTCCAAGCCATACATTTTTGTGCAATCAAATATCCAGAGGTGGCCAGCACTGTGGTTCACCTGCTGATGGATTTCCTGGGGGACAGTAATATTGCTTCGGCCTTAGATGTGGCTGTTTTCGTGAAAGAAATTATAGAAACCAATCCGAAGCTAAGGGTGCCAATTATAACTAGACTTTTGGATACTTTCTACCAGATCCGAGCTGCGCGTGTTTGTTCCTGTACTCTTTGGATCATTGGTGAGAATTGCCTTTCACTTTCAGAAGTAGAAAGTGGTATTTCAACCATCAAACAGTGCCTTGGGGAACTCCCCTTTTTACCATTTCTGAAGAAGTTGATGGTACGGAGTCTTCAAAAAGCCACAGCTAGTAAATACTGTCACTGCTTCTTCTAAGAGGCCTGCAATTCTTGCAGATGGTACCTATGCTACTCAGAGTGCTGCTTCAGAGACTGCTATCTCTGTTCCTGCCCTTGTGCCAGGAAATTTGTCTTCTACAGGAAATTTGAGATCCTTGATTCTTGGTGCAGACTTTTTCCTAGGTGCAGTTGTGGCAAGTACGTTAACAAAGCTTGTGTTGAGGCTAGAAGAGGTTCAGCCATCGAGAGTTGAAGTGAACAAAGCGACTGCAGATGCACTGTTAATTGTGGTCTCTATGCTACAATTGGGCCAATCCTCCTACTTGCCACAACCAATTGATAATGATTCGTATGATCGTATGGTCCTTTGCATAAGATTACTCTGTAATCACTGGTGATGAGGCAAGAAAGATCTGGTTGAAATCTTGTCGTCACAGTTTTGTGAAAATGCTTGCTGATAAGCAACTTCGAGAAACAGAAGAAATAAAGGCCAAGGCTCAAATCTCCCACGCACAGCCTGATGACTTGATTGATTTCTACCATTTAAAAAGTAGAAAGGTATTCTCCTTCATGCTAGGGTTGTATGGCTTCCCTGGTTATATTAATGGATGAATTTTACCAACATTTAATATTTCCTATTTTGATTTTCTATTCTTTTCAATGTCAGCCTCAAATGTTAATGTATAGCTGTTCCGATTCATTTATGTTGCATGTGTGGCTTTGTTGATGAGATAAAGGTGGGCGTAGAAAACTAACAGAAAAAACAGTACTAGGCAAGGACCATGATGGTTTATGGTTTTAATCAATAAAAATCTAGGAAATATTTTGTTTCTTCCTTTCTGACCTCAAGAGGCTTGTTATGTTTGGAAATCTTTCTTTATATGTCCTTCTCCATGATGCACATTAACTTTGGACTCAAGGATGGTAGTGCTATGATTCTGACCGGTTGCCTAGTTTTGATCATGATAAGACACAAATCCTAAACATGAAAGTGAGACATAAGCACTCTTGTGGACTTTGAGCCTTTCTGATACAGTCCTGTACCTTTTCTCTCCTGATAGTTGTTTTAATGAACTTTTAATTATATGAATTAATCCTGACATTGTTAAATGAAACAAAATCAGCTATATTTTTTGCTATAGTCTTTTTCTGGTACGGTAATGGTTTTTGTGGTCATGGATAGTGTTTCTTTAGGTAATTTTATATATGATAAATAAAAAAATAATGGAAGATGAAGGAAAATGGAAGAGAAGAAAGAGAGCATAATGGTGGTGAAGGGGAAGGAGGGAACATGGCTGTATCGGAATTGGAAGGAGATGATATGGAGTTTTCGAAATTCACTATTTCTCATTTTTCAAAAACTGTCATACATTGATGAACCCTTACAACATACCCTGCTTTTAATCAGCTTCTGAACCCCCTTGATTATAATAAATTAAAGTGGGACATAAGCATTCCTATGCACTATGAGCATGCAGTCCTGTCCTTTTCCTTCCTTGATGTGTTCTAGTTAATTTTTAACTATGAGAATGGATCCTGATTTGGTAAAGTCTATGATTGCAGCTCTCTTTTTTGAATTCTATTGTCTTTTTTCTACTATGGTATTGTTTTGAGTGGTCATGCATAATGCCTTTTAAACTGATGTATAATGGAATTTAAGTTTTATCTGAAGTGCAACCCTTTCTACAGGGCATGAGCCAGCTTGAGTTAGAAGATGAGGTTCAGGATGATTTGAAGCGTGCCACTGGGGAGTTTGTGAAAGATAATGATGACGCGAATAAGCTTAACCGTATTCTTCAGCTTACTGGGTTTAGCGACCCTGTGTATGCAGAAGCATACGTCACTGTTCATCACTATGACATTGTCCTGGACGTCACAATCATTAATCGGACGAAAGATACTCTTCAAAATCTGTGTTTAGAATTGGCTACTATGGGAGATTTGAAACTAGTAGAGAGGCCTCAGAACTATACACTTGCTCCTGAAACAAGCAAGCAGATAAAGGCAAATATAAAAGTGTCATCCACTGAAACTGGAGTCATATTTGGGAACATAGTTTATGAAACGTCAAATGTTCTTGAGAGAACAGTTGTGGTTCTAAATGACATTCACATTGACATCATGGACTACATATCTCCTGCAACATGTGCTGATGTGGCGTTTAGGAACATGTGGGCAGAATTTGAATGGGAAAATAAGGTACTTATTTCTGATTTTACTTATTAGAGATCTCTACTTCTAAGTATTTGAACTGACAGTGTGTACCATTTTAGCTGGTTCATGCATCCCAATTTGCTTCAAAATTCTATTTGTTAGCCTGTGAATGCAGTTTTATAGCAATAGGTGTTCAAATTAACAAGTTGTAACTGTCAAAAATAAGATTAACAACTCATGACTTTAAAAAATAAGATAAACAAGGGTTGTATATTTCATATTTGTATGTAAAAGGTCGTTGATATAAAATTTTTTGTTCAGGTTGTCTTATGCGTGGTCTATTTTACTCGTGTATATGAAGATTTATGATCTATGTATTTTCTATTGCCAATCATCTTTATTTAGGTTTATTGCATAATGGCTGGTATAAGTTTTTAAGCCCATTGCATTTATGATGTTATCAGGTCTATCATCTATGGAGCTTTGTTGTTTGCTTTTTGTTTTCATGTTTTCAAATAAAAAAGGTTGACTCTTAAAATCTGCAATTCTCTTTAGTGGTTGATTGTGGACGTGTATGATAAGCCCTATACTTGCGGCAATAGATTAACCAAGATAATGGTTTTTTAAATACATTTATTTTCTGTCATTTGTTTTTCTTTTGTTTGTCTCATTTCAGGTAGCAATTAACACCACAATTCAAGAGGAGAAAGAGTTCTTGAACCACATAATCAAATCTACTAACATGAAGTGCCTCACACCACTGTAAGTTTTATTTTTTATGAAAATGCTCATTAATTTATTTAGGTTTTGCATAATCTTGAGCCAAATTCTGCATCATCTTTTATTTCATATTCTGAGGGCAAGTTATTTAATCGGGATTATGTTAAGTTTTGATAATGCATGAGGGTATGTACATTGAAGTCATTAACCAGCAGGATAAGGTGCAAAAAACACAAAGTTCACTTCCTAACTAAATAATGGTCATCTTATGGTGTGCTTATATATATTTGAATACATTTATATTGCATGTTTATTTTATCACTTAGTATGGGCTACTAATTTTCGTTTTCCAGATCTGCGTTGGAAGGGGAATGTGGGTTTTTGGCAGCCAATCTCTATGCAAAGAGTGTTTTTGGTGAAGATGCATTGGTCAACATTAGTGTGGAGAAACAATCAGACGGAAAGCTAAGCGGCTACATCCGGATACGGAGCAAGACCCAGGGGATAGCACTCAGTCTAGGTGACAAAATCACACTCAAACAAAAAGGTGGCAATTTATAGAGGAAAATTGAAGTGCGGATTTCTTCACCCTTTTTCACCTACAGACTTGTTTTGTTTGTGTTATCGGGTTCTTCTAATCGAGAGAGGGTTAAAGTTTTGTTCATTCAAAAAGCTTTTATTTAGAATGCGAATCAGACAGGTATTAAGCTGTGTGACCATGTTCTTGGTATATTCTTTCTCTGAGAAAAGTACAAGTTTTAGTACGGTTTGAATCCGATTTGAACGGGGAGCTGATAAGATGTAATTCTGTAGATGAAGCTCAAGAGGGTCTTCTTGGCGATGGCATTTAGGTAGCAAAATGGGCATTTGGGGATGAAAATACATTGCTGAGGTTTCGCTTCAACTCTTCACCTTCCTATACTTTCTCATAAAATAATACAATTAGGGTTATTCATTTTGACCTTATACGACCCAACAAAAAGCTCAATTTAAATTTCGACTCGAGTTCAACCAAAGAGCTTGGGCGTATTCCTCTTGGCCGCGCTCTCTATTTCGTATATAAAATTTAGTTTGGTCACTTTGGTTAAATTTTCTCTTAATAAAATATAATAGAAATAATAAAAAGACTGCGAATTTTAAACTGAGGACAAAGTTTTAGCGGTTTGCTTTATCCATGGAGAAAAATATCTTAAATGTACCCACGCCCACGGCAAGATAGCCCATGATGTAATTCGTCATGAGCTTATGTTTTTTTTGAGTTATTTTTTTACAATTTCAAGATTATTTTATAAGCAATACTTTGCCATGATAATATAGCTCAACCTTAAATATACTTCATGGCTTACCATGGTCACAAGTGAATTTTTCTTTTTTGTAGTGATTCATATGCTTCTGCAAAAAGATTTATGCTATGCAAAGGAATAAATATTGGCTCAACGAGCATCACTAATTACAATGCTTCTGAGACCATTGTGACTTGTTTGTATGTCTCTAGTCTTAAGTCAATACAAACGGTTTTCATGGATCTTATTTCCAATTGGGACAACTTCCAACCGCTCTCTTAGATCGGCCGCAAAGGCTTTGGCAGGCAGCATGCGAGTCCGTCTGCATGAGTAGACGGCCACACAGCATGCCGTGGCGTTGAGTTGCATATCTGAAAGGATATTATATGGGAAACCTAGAACAGTTTACTCAAAACATAAGGCTCTTTCCAAAATCAAAAAATAGCCCTTCGTAGAAAAGGTATAAAACATGTTTGCAACTGCTCACCTAAACATACGAAGAGAAGTTTGATATCTTCATCGTATAGAAGTACATTACATCACGCTCATTGACATAGTTTGACGGGTAAGACCTGGGTCTTGCTGCAATAATTCCCTCAAATTATTATCAGTCTCTGCCGTCTGCTTCTCCAAATACTCCTTGGACGTCTTTAAAAGACCAAAAACACACAAAGGATGAGATTCTACTTTATAAAAGAATAACAAGTGAATGAGAAAGACCGAAAGAAGTAAAGCACCTGCAATGAAGCTAAAGCTGTTTCACTATCCTTGAGCTTTTGCTCCTGTTCGTTCTCTAGAAGTGACATTGGTTCTAAAATAAATCTGGCCATCAAACATGACAACACAAACATATTTTAAAGGCTTCAAACTTAGAATTAGTTATGGTAACAGATTTAGAATGAAAGGCCAGAAACATATCAAATGCTACATAGTAGAGGTGAAGACTAAAGACTCACACTTTTCCTGCAAAAGCAACAACAAATTAAACAAAGTCAATAGGCATTTTCTCAAACAACGACCATTATCATCATACAAATCAGTTCAAACTTCTAAAGTTGAGCAGTTATTTTGATTTTAAATTACTGTTAACCTTCACTACTGGTAAATTATGCTTTTAAGTGAAAACTTAATATTGAACTAAAACACCTAGACAGCGAAATTAACAAAATCTTATACACGAAATAGAAGTGAAGAAAGAGTATAAGGTGATATATTGAAATCATTAACCACTTGTGTGATGGAGACAAAAATTATATGCTAATGACGAGAGCAATATCAAAGAAAATATGCCATAAAGCATACAAAAATTAATCATGTTATTTCTCACTCAAGATGTTATCTTCCATTAAAATTTCATTCTACCCAAAGAATTTTAAGATTCTAAACCAACAACAATAAGAGAGGAGGCGAGATCTGAAAATAAGAAACTTCTAATTAACATCAACAAGAGATGCTGAGGACGTACCAATAGATTTATATGTATTGGTACCAGCTGGTAACTGTCGCAGTTCCTCCAGGGTCAAACATGCACGCTTCTTTTCACCTTCTTTATTTCGCATTTGGGTTTGCACCTAAAAAGGTTATAGACAAAATTATTTGTTATTTTGTTGGAAGGATATGGACTTTTGCGGTTTGGGCTTTGATATGGCTTAAGATCCCCGACCGCAATTTCGGAGGGTGTTGGAAGAAAAAACTATCTTTTTGCTACATTTTAACCGTGCTAAGAGCTTGAAATACACATTGACAAGAAAAAAAAGACTTTGGTTTAACAGAGATAATTTCTAAACCTGCTTTAACTTTGCAGTGGTATCTATCATGCGCCCCTGAAGCTCAACAAATGCCTGCATCCATATCAACATAGAAAAGGTTATTCTCACAAAAATCATCGATTTGAAAAGTATATCAACCATTAGAAAGCAAAAAGATGCTAAAAAATCAAAGGATTTGACAAAGTGATAAGATAAATGTACATAAGCCAATTAAAAAGAACATCTCCATAGGGGCACAATCAATTCAACTAAAAACCTAAACCAGAATGCAGACATCAATCCAGAACAATGATTAAACCAGCTACCACAATCTCATACTTGTGCGCACATGATAAAAATGCAAGCAAATACCGACAGCAAATGATTTATATAAACTGCATCAGCAATTCCAATTAACCCAAACAAACAAACAAACAATTAATTTACAGCAAATGATAGCAATTCCCATCAATAAAATTTTACGGAAAAGGGTAGCAATTCCAACTATTTTAGAATTAAACCAGAATGTAATATGCAAACCAATCCAGAACTACTTTCAAGCTAGGAATATCTCATGCATACACACTTGAAAAAAGAAAAAAAAGAAACATTTGAAAGGGTCCCATTTATAGCAAATGCAGTATTTCTTACCGATCTGCCAGCCTCATCCGCCATTGCCGCTCGAACCACCACCCAGCTCAACTGCCCAAAAGCCCCCAAAAAGATCACATCTTTTAGCATCAAATCACACAAAAATTACAAATTTCTGCATCAAAATGAAAAGTAGAACACGAATTGGATGACGACATGGAGAGGAGAAGGAGAGGAGTACCAGGCAATCGGGAGGAAGCACTGCGAAGCCCTTCAAGAGCTGCACTTTTGAGAGAGACGACGGCACCGAGGAATTTTTTCACCTGAGCAATCGCAGGAACCGTTGGATAGAATAAGTCATATGTATAATCGACGGCTCCGATCAATCAAGTCGAGTCTAATTTTATTTAGCTTAAACCCGATCGTAACTTGATATTAAAAATGACTCCAATTAGTGGCGTTACAGCTCATTATTGTCTTTGAATCGAGTATAAATAAGCTTAAATAGTCTTTGTAGAGGTATGAGTGCCTACTTATAAAGGTATGTATGTTATATTAATAAAGGTATGTGTTGGATAGCCAAGGGTATATGAATTGGGTTAGTTAAAAAGTATATATTGAGTTAGCTAAAAAGGTATAGGTTAGGTTATCTCAAAACCCCAAAAACTTAGGGTTTTTACCTTAAAGTGATCGGGTCCGCTTCGAAAATTACAATACAGGTCCTAAAAGTAGTTAGGACTATTCGAAAGGTTACCAAATACATGACAAATACACAAAAGACACGTGAGGGACATGACTTTAACATCTAACTATATACGATTAAATTGGACCAAAATTAAAAAGTCGTGCGTGACGCATCAATATAGGCGTATTGAACACCGAAAGAGGCTAAGGCCAGACAACTTATATATACCTAGATACCATACATAAATATGTGGTAAAATGGCCAGGTAAAACCTTTGATCTGGGTCATGACTGAACCAAAATTAAAACCATCGGGTGAAAGCCCGGGTTTTACAACTTCCCTACTTAGGAAAATTCCGTCCTCAAAATTTAACTAAAAGGTTATACACTCTACGGACATAGGTTGTGATCAAATCATATAAACAGCTACACACACACATGCGGCGCAAAGAGTTATTGTAATATTCTGCTTTGAACGCACTGCCATGGATGACACTATTATCAAGCCTTTCCACTTTCCATACCAATGATACCAAGCATATTGCTAGTGAACCGTAACACCAATGAGATGTGGTGTCACTTAACATATCATTATGAGGTCATACTGCTATCAACTATTCTACTCCAGGGCATACTTGAAGGTGAACCTGGCGCTAACAAAGACATATATCATGTATGTGTCTACGTACGAAACTTGAGTACATAATTATACTTACCTCTTCCACATGAGGATAAATATAGTCCTAGGTGTGTACATGGAAAAGTGATCTATTAGAATCCACCATGTAAACCTTAATACATAAGGTATTCTAAAGATCAGGTTGACCTCGTAACGCATATGGTTGTGCAAAGGGACACCCTCTAATCAGGGTGTCACGACTGACCTCGAAAACTGGGCTTTGGCAAGTGTGATTGTGTGAGATGTGCTAAGGGGACCTAGAAGGTGCCCACCCCTGGTGGCTTTCTAAAAGATATGATCACTATGTCTTTACCTATAGCCACATAGTGAGAGGTGTATAAGATAGGATAAGGTGGTATATATAAAACGTACGAAGGCTAAGGCAATGTCCACTTTGAAGTACCATTGTTGCGCTTACCATGGATCTGATCATCATCCCCGGAACTACAATGCAAGCATTCCGAAGGACAGCTCCTAAGGTTCCGGGGCAATTAGTAAATAATAGGCAAGTGTCTCTCGATCAAGTACCAGGTACATACGTCCTAGTGGATGAGGATCTCCCATCTTAAAGAACTACTGTTGTACCACGGGTCAACGGGAACCCATTGCGAGGTGCAAAAGTGTCTCTTCCTCTCGTCTGTGATTAATGACCAGTCATCCCATATCTATTTGTAATGCTTGATCTTGACTCACTTAACTACTACCACTGTGGTAAACTCACAAACAAGGCACTCAGATGGTCATATGTAAGTTATAGACAATATAGAGGTGTACACCATGTAACTACATAACACTACACACCCGCATCTCTAATGTTGGGTGCTACTGATAACTCAATACCAATGCTCTGGGTCTCTGATCTCAATTTAACCACTCTAATCGTCATTCATCAATTTGTCTATTCACTAAACTCCACACTATCCAACTAACACATCACAAGACTAATAATCCTACTCATCCTACTCGATCATATTCAAATTGTCAATACAACATTATCCTTGTAATAGATCTGGGCCGTCCTTATAATCAGACGGCTCAGATCAAAATTTAGTTTTGTTTTATTTAAAAAAATAATTAATCTGGGTTATCTTTGTAATCAGACGACCTAGATCAAAGCTCAGGGTAGAAAATTTTTTCTTCCCCGGGCTTACTAATACTTTACGCTATATATATATATATACTTAATTAATTAATTAATTATTATTATTGTTCCGGTAAGTTTGTACTTTTTTAAGCTTTGGATTAAATTTTTAATGGGCTTGGCTATTAGGCTTTAGTGGGTTTTAGACTAGGTCCCATTCTAGCCCATTGCCTATTTAAATGATTGGACTATCAATTCATTTATTGAATTTGGACTTAGATTGTGAAAGTTCATTCATATATTTTATGGTTTGTCTATAAATTATCCGATCAAATATAAGTGGATGACACACCGTTAAGTCGTGGACGTAAACATTGACCAAAATTTTTCTCCTTCAAATAGCTCTGACCACACACCTATTTAACATTTTCAGACAATAAAAGTGCTTGTATGTTAATTGTTCGTGGTGTATATATTATGTCAAAGTTGTCCATTTTCATGACCAATCTAATATTAAAATATTTTAAAATATTTTATTTCATTATGAGTATAGGCTTTCAATTTAATCTGATAAGCTTAATTAGACATTTTTTTATTGATTATTTCTTTTATTTTGGGATAAATTATATATATAATTAACTACATGTTTTTTATTTATCTCTATTATTTAATGATACTAATAATAATTAATTGTATCTCTCACAAAATCTTTCTGATTGATCGTTGGATATAAGAAGCATGTATACATTCAATTTTCTTTTGTGTTTGCTTATCACTTACTTCTTAATAGATCTTTTATTTGTTAATTTGTCCTCCCTACTATAGTAATTGTATTATAATCCAATATCTACTTATTATTTGACATATGCATATGCATTATTTTTTTAGATTATAATATAATTTTTGAATTTGGCCATGGTTATTCGATGAGAAAATTGGCCTTTGGGTTTTATATTTTATAATTAACTCATTGTTTAATAATATCAATTTTGTTTGACATGTATTGTGGTGATTTGTATGTGTCTGAAAGACTTGAGCATTCATTCAAGAGTTGAACAATATTTTCGTACTACAAAATATTTAATCATATGATGTCCTAACATCTTGATCGGTTATAAGATGGGTATATAGCACTTGGATCTGCACATGGTTGATGGGCTCTCATTACCAAGTTTGGAGACATCCATTCTTTGCACCAATCTTTTCAAAAATTGTTCCTAATCAAACTAAGCAATGATTTTCACGCCAATAGTCTCACTAACTCGCATGATTTCATGCATCAGATCGAAATCATTGAGGGGAAACGGATATTCTTTCAGAATATGATTGATGCTCATGATATAAATGTTATTAGAAACATCATTAAGTCAAGAAAATGTTATTTTTCACTAAAAGATTTGGTCTTCCTATTGATAGATGTCTTTTACTTTATTAAAGTGACTCATGAAGCTTGATTGTTATTAATTTCTTTTCGCGGTTATATGTAACTACTCTTTATTTGTTAAAGATTTATGCTAGTGGAATAATTTCTTTTAAATGATATATCTTTTATATTTTTAAAATTTTTTAACTAACTTCAAAATATATGTTGTTCAGCACTAACCATGGTTGCATAAATCGGAATCGGAATCGGAATCGGTTTTCCATGGAATCGGAATCGGAATCGGAATCGGTCTGAATCGGCCAAGAATCGGTTCAGTTGAATCGGTCCAAATTAATTTAATCGGTCATATATAATAATTTGACAATTTACAATATAAATATATTAAAATTGGGTATTGATGTTATTTTTATATTATTCTATGTATTATAGTTTATGATATTTTTTAAATATTTTTTAAGATTTTTTAAAATTATTTAGAATTAATTATTATTTTTGACTCGGGTTAGACTCGAGTCAACTTTTAATTACGAGAATGCCACCCTCCCCTCTCTACCCCCCGCCGCCGCCGGCGGCCCGGTCGGCGGCGAGCCTCGCGGCGGCGATGTCGGCAGCCCGGTCGGACGAACCGTCGGCCGGCGGAATCGCGGCGGAATCGCGGCGGAAGCGTCGGACGGCGGAAGGTGAGTTCGGAACGGGCGCAGCGTCGGACGGCGGTGGGGTGGTCGGAAGGTCGGGCGGAGCGTCGGGCGGCCGAATCGCGGCGGAATCGGGCGGAATCGCGGCGGAATCGGGCGGAAGCGCGGCGGAGGGCGGCGGAGCGAACGCGGCGGCGGAATCGGGGGAGAGGGTTTGATTTAGGTTTTTAAATCCAAATTACCATTTTGCCCATGCTTAAATAATTTAATAAAAATTATACCTAGGGTATTTTGGTAATTTCCTAAAAAACCGATTCCGATTTAAATCGGCCGATTCCGATTCCGATTTAAATCGGTCGGAATCGGCCGAAACGGGCCGATTCACGACCCGATTCGGGGCCGACCGAGTCGGCCCCGAAATCGGATCGGCGCGACGCCGATCCGATTTAAATCGGCCGATTCCGCACGGAATCGGCCGATTTTTTCAACTATGGCACTAACTATGAGAGTGGTAATTCCAACCTTAACTTTGTTTTCAATTTCTCTCTTTGTTGCTCAACTTTATATGTTTTTTAGTTATTTTCAACTAAAAAATTGTTCTTGCATGTTAGTGTATAACATTAATATTGTGATTATTTCTAAAGCTTATTCAATGACATCGAAACAAATCATAGCTGATCTTAATAAGAGTGAAAAACTGAACGGTGCCAACAATTATGACATATGGCATTGTAAGGTTGTTCTCATCCTTGGGGATTAGGAGACAACTGAGGCATTGACTCAAGTTTTGAATCCATCACCACTGAGCCCTAATGCTATTTAAAACTGTCGTGCAACTGAGACTTATGAGTCTTGGAAAAAGAATAATGCCACTGCCTGCATTACTTTACTCAGTTCAATGGTGAATGACATCATGTATCAATTTGAGCAATACAAGACAGCTCATGCAATGTGGATTGCATTGAAACAAAAGTTTGGTATTACTTCAACTACCCAACTTAGGCAGCATACTATCAAGTTTGACACTTTCAAGATATGTACAAATGTGTCTATGACTAAATATCCTCGTGAAATGTCAAATATGATTTATAAGTTGAAAGATGTTGGTCATATTTTAATTGATGAATAATAAGTGCAAGCCGTCACCCATTCTTTGGCACACTTAGGAACATATAAAAGTCCAAATGCCCGTAACGATCATTATTTTTTATGATGTTTCTCGTCATTTAGAACTAGAGGGTGAATGTCTTAAAGCATCCAAGATTACAGAAGAAGCATTTGTTGCCGACTCTTCAAAAGTTGTGCCTTCTTCTTCCCGGAAGAAAAAAGTTCCTATCCTAAGGGTAAAGAGAAGTGGTTAAAAAACAAAACAAATGGTGGAAAACGCCAATTTAAGAAGCACTGAAATAATAAAAAGAAGATCAAATGCTTTAACTACAAGTAAAAGGGACACTTCACTCGGGAATGCACTGAGCCAAAAAAGTTAATCCTATACCCTTCGTTTAAAATATTTTTGTTATAGTAGTTGCATTTTTCTTACTGAATCTAACCTTGAGTAGATTGTTGATTAAGGTGTAACCCACCACATAATAAATGTTCGGGAAGCATTTGTCCACTTTTGTCAAGTTCTATCAGGAAGATAGTGGATTTATATAGTTAATAATTCAAAAACTGAAGTTACTAAAGGTTGAAGGTGGACGCAATCGTGACCTACATGAAGTACTTTATGCTCCTGATATTCGACGAAATTTAGTTTTTGTTGTAGTGTGAATTGATTTGGCTTTTTCTTGAGTTTTTGTGGTTCTTGTTTGACTATCAATTATGACAATGTATATCATGGGTGTAGATCTCTATCTAACTATTTCATGATACTAGACATGGTTGTTGAATGGTTTAATGTATGAAGTTATTTTTCATTAATTTCTTCTAATAGTTCTACTGTAGATGATACAACTTGGCATGCACGTTTGGGACACATTGGTTAAGATAGAATGACCAGGTTAGCAATAGACAACCTTTTAGGTCAACTATCTAACGTAAATTTACCAAGATGTGAATATTGTCTAACTAGAAAAAATACTAGAAAACCTTTTGGTAAAGCAACTTGAGCTAATTTTCCTTTCTAACTTGTCCATTTTGACATATGTGGACCAATGAATGTGACAGCAAGGCAAGAGACCTTATATTTCATCACTTTTAGTAATGATTATTCACGATATGACGTTATTTACTTGATTTCTCATAAATCTGAAGCATTAATTGTTTTAGATGTTTTCTTTTGAATATGAAAAAACAAATAAATCTCACTTTAAAAGCATTGAGAACGGACTATGGTTGCGAATATTTATTTGACAAATTTGGGGAATTGTGTCATGAGAATGATATTACTTTACAATTAACTATTCCAAATACTCCATAACAAATTGGTGTTATCAAATGATGGAATAAAACTTTTCTCAAAATGGTTAAGTCTACGATGACTCAAGCAAATCTCCCCATTTCATTCTGGGGAGATGCCCTACTTAAAGTAGCCTATATACTTAATTGTGTTCCCTCAAAATCTGTCACTTCCACACCTCATGAATTATGAACAAAATGACAAGCTGAACTAGCTCATTTAAGGCCTTGGGGTTCAGCTGATTATGTCCATGATTCATCCTACAAACAAGGAAAATTAGGTCATTGTGGAAAGAGATGTATTTTCATACGATATCCTAAACAATCTAAAGGATATGTTTTCATTGGTGAATATATAAATAGAAGCATTTTTGAAATTGAATCTCATGATGTCACTTTTCTTGAGCATAATTTTCTAATAACGGAAGTACTTCAAAAAGATTTCCAACTTATGGAAATGGATGATTCTAACAGTGGGAGTCATTAAGACAAATCACAAGAACATGTTCACTTTTAGAAACAGTTCATGATTTGAGTGGGTGTAAACACCAGCTTCGTGTTAGGGTTTTAACCGCTTATAGTTTTGCCTAGTTCAGGCTAGTTTAGAGTCAGTTCAAGCGAGCTCAAGTCAGACTAGTTTTCAAATCATGAGTATGAGGCCGAGATGGTCGTATGAGTATATTATGGTGGCTGAGTATGCCTGACATGTAGATAATAGCTTCGGATAGACTACAACAAAGCATGAGTTATCATTGTATATACGAGGTGTACAAATGATTTTTATGAGTTAGCCAGGTTTGTAGGCCTAAATTTAGGCTGTTTCAGCATTTAGTATCCGTTTAGGATTTTCAAGGTATCTCATTTGCATGAATCATAGGGATTTTGGATCACCGGATGGTGCCTTTGTGGGCCCAACTTGATTGAGTCATAGGTTTTCACCTGATTGAGTTGAGGGTTCGAGACCCATTTAGCCTTCTTACCTCAATTCCCACCTATAGAGTCACTATTAGGACTCGAGTCAGTTTTGACTTTGGACGGTCTCGATCCGAGTTTTTCGTCCATATACACATATTGCATATACCCATAGTGGGCCCCACTAGGCCATCAAGTTGTCAGATGTTGAGATCATGCCACGTGGCAAGATCACGCCACGTGGCAAGATCACAACCATCCATGCCAGCCCTAGCTTCACCCCATTATTTTCCAGACATTTCCCATGATTTTGATGATTTCCACCCTAGTACTGTTGCCACTTCGGTTCGCCGCTGGTGAGTCTCTGGCTCACCCTCAGCCACCTGACCAGCTCCCCCAAGACTGCCTCACAGCCGGCTATCTATCCATACCTTTCATGACCACCAGCGCAACCGCAATCGCCGCCGGTGATGACGTTTTTGTAGTTGGTTTCCACCGTTGCTGCCACATGTTCGAGCCATTTTCTACCGCCGGTGAGCCACCTCTGGTTGATCCAACTACCCAGACAGCTTCCCTTCAACGAGAGCTTCATTTTGAGACCACCCATGATCACTGCCATGGCCGCGATCGCCGCCGGCGACACTGTCGCACCCATTGCGATTCCTTCTCGTTAGGGCCGACCTCCACCGATCGCCACCACAACCATGATCCTTCTCGTTAGGGCCATCGATCTTGACCGGCAGTGACCCCAGCTGTGCTACAATCAGCATTTTCTTGCGACGGGTGCTGCCTGCCCCATCAGACCTGTATACCCTCATTTGTGCCCGCTTGTGTGCGTTTGTGTCCGCCAGCCCAAAGCACTGTTCACTAGTTTGTATCCGTGGTCATGCCTAAGCCCATGTCTGTGTCTAGGTACCTGGCTCAACATTGTTGCTTGACTCAACTGAGTCGACTTGGCTCGACTGGTTGACTCATCTCGACTCAGTCGACTTGCCTGGGTTGATTCATTCCCCATTTTTAACCTGATTTCAGTTGTTTTTCCACTGTTTTCGGTAATTTGAGAACCCCTACATTAGTTTAGGTGCTTATTCATCTTATTTGGCATATTTTGATATTATGAGTGTTTATAAGTGTTATGAGTTGTTTATTTCTTTTGATTTCTATGTTTGTTGTATATGAATGGTACTTATGTGATTGTTTGTTATTATTATTGATATATTTACTAATTAATATTAATATTATTCATGCTTACTAAACTTTATTTATTTATTTAATTATTTATCTATTTATTCGTTGCGTGTATGCTATTATTTATTTGTATGTAATTACTTATTCCGTGTTGGATGACTATGATATTATTATTATTCATGACTAATTAAAATTAACTAAGTGTTTATTTGTTTATTAATTAATGAAATGATTATGTATTTATTTATTTAATTGTTCACATGTTTACTAACACGAGTATATGTGATATTTACCCGTGTTTAGCTATGTATTTATATAGTATATGATATTATTATTTTATGATTAGAGTATTGATTATTGTCATGTATTTATTATTTATCTATTTATTCATGAGTATATGTATTTATTTATTTATTAGTTATTTCCTTTATCATGTCTCAATTTGCATCCTATATGTTTAGTTGTAGGTTTACTTAGTATTGTCTTTCTTATTAGGATGTACTGATGATGTGAGCACATACCACGTCCATGCATCATATAAAGATGTTAGTAGTTTACTTAGCAATGAGTTTCAATGTAGGTTTCAGAGTCTGAACTCGCTGTAGATGACATTATACGCTTGGAGTTTGGACCACAGGTCTATTAGGGCTCTTCTCACTTTTTATCGCTATATTCTATTGCTGATTTCATTTCTAGATCACAGGACGTGTTAAGTGGCTGTTTTATCAGACCCCACTTAACATGGGCCATTTAGACGTATTTTATTCTCGTGTTAATAACCCTTAAGAATGAGACCCCTTGAGTCTGATTTTGAAAACAATATCATCGCAAGTTGCCTTCGGGCCTATTAAATAAATATCTTCCCAAGCCTATATATGATTTTCTCAAGTTTTTCGGTGAGATGTGAGATAGGGAAAAATCAACAACCCTGTCTTGAGAGAGGGCGTGTGTTAATCAAAGCGGGTTTTGGATTTGGTGAGAGTCTGTTCTTCAAACTCGGAGAAGTGTGAAGGTTTATCGGTAATGCAATGCATCAAATGTCTAAACTTGTGGTTTCAAAGAAAGCTTGAGAGTACTTGGCCTCTGTACTCAGGGCCAGGAGTGATACAGAGGTTGCAGGGGGTTGAAAGAAAAGAAATTGATGTTCCCGCGCAAGGGATAGTTTTTAAAGTTGACAAAGCATGAGAAGAGTAAGAAAGAGAACACTATTGCACAAGGTCGACAACTACTAATTAATGCCCTTATGAGAGATTTTGTGAAGGAGTATATAAATATCTTCATTTAACAAGAGGGTAGAGCTTTCCTATGCTAGTTTGACTATTTGTTATTTTTGGACCAGTAACACTCATTATTGACATTTTTCCTATTATATATATAGGTTTCGTGATTCTGAATCGGCTTTGGTGGGAGGAGAGATAAACGGTACACAAACTTGAGCTTAGCGCATTTATTTTCTTTTACACTTTTACTTATATTTGATGTGTCTTTGAAGCATATTTAGCGATGTCTTCCATTCTCTTGACACTAAGCAAGTTATTTCGATCTATATTATTGATCGAGTCTTATATACTAGTTGCTTTATACATGACTCGACTCGATCACGATATTTCCGATCCAGTTCTTAGGTGAACTGAAATCAGGATGTCATAGTGGGAGTCATTCTTTGAAGACACCTCTTTAATCATGACTTACATCGTAGTCTAGGTGGAAATGGTCCTCGTTGAAGCTTTGATATTGAAGAAGATGTATTATTAATAGATGGAGATATTTTCTTATTTTCCGCATCATACGTTGATGAACCGAAAAATATAAAAGATGCACTCTCTTCACCTATGAATAGAAAATGAAAAATTGCATTGGAAGATGAAATGAAATCAATGCATGATAACAAATTTTGGACTTTAGTTAATAATTATAAGGGAAGAAAAATAATTGGGAATAAATAGATTCTCAAGATAAAATGAAAAGTCGATGGAATAGTTGAAAGGTATAAAGTTAGAGTAGTAGAAAAAAAGACTACATTCAAGGTGAAGGGATAGACTAGGAGGTGACATTTTATCCCGTAGTAAGGATAACTTCAATTCGATTGATTTTAGCAATTTTAGTACATTTAGATTTAGAATTACATCAAATATATGTAAAAATAGTATTTCTCAGTAAAGAATTAGAAGAGAAGATTTATACAAGTGCAAAAAGTTTACAAATTATAAAAACCTATATATGACCTAAAACAATCCTCTTGAAAATGGTATTTGAAATTTCATACACTCTATCATATCGAATGATTTTACTGCTTATTGATGAGGCCATTGTCTTTACATTAAACATGATAATAAATTTTTTACTTCTATCTCTATATGTGTATGCTATTTTATTTGCATCCAATAGTAAAGACTTTATCTCTACCACTAAAGAGGGGTGATCCTCTCATTTTGAAATAAAGGATATGAGTAAAGCTAAATATATACTTGGTGTTAAAATTAAGCTTCTAAATCGTTCAAAGAAATTGATTATTTTTTCTCAAGAGTCATATATTAATAAAGTCTTAGAACATTTCAATATGCTTAATTGTAAGCCAATGGACCCCTTCAATTGCTAAGAGCGAATCCTTGAACCTTTCAATGCGCCTAAAAATAAAAGAAGTAAAATAACAAATGTCTAAAATATTATATGCAAATGTTGTTGGTAGTTTGATGTATACAATGATATGCATACGGCCTGACATTGTATATGTCGTGCCTATGACTCACTAAAAAGCTATCAAAAGGATTATGAGGTATTTGAAGAAAACAATATATCATTCCCTTTGTTATCAAGGTAATGATTGCAAACTAATTAGCTATATGGATGCCGATTGGGCCGGAGACCTCGATGGAAGAAAATCAACATCGGGATATCTATTCTTACTAAATGGAGGAGCAATCTTGTGGGCAAGCAAAAGCAAATATGTGTTGCCCTATCTACCATGAAAGCAGAGTTTGTGGCGTCTTCAAGTGTGGTTCAAGAAGTTGTTTGGTTCAGATGATTTTTGAAATATTTGGCAATCGTCACTACAACTAATGAAACTGTGACAATATATTGCGATAATAAGCAATAATTGCTTACACAAGAGATCCCAAATACTACGGTAAAATCAAACATATTGATATCAAGTACAGTTATGTCAAATACATAATATTATAAGAAGAGGTTGTCTTGCAATATATTAATACACATCGGATAGTAGCTAACCAACTTAGGAAATCAATAGGCCTAGATTTGTATAATTCTCAAAGTTAGACCATGGAAATATGTTTGATATGATTGTATATTGTTTGAATTATTAATGCATTTTTTCATCTTTTTTCAAGATTATTTATGCACACATTAATGTTATTAACATGCAAAATATGTCAACGGGAGAATGAGTTACTCACACGATCATTCACTTTTTATGTTTATATAATATAAGGAGATGAGACATACAATTTTATATGAAAATTGTAGTTGTCGCTTTGATAAGTCAAGATGAGATCATTTTCTATAAATGATTGAAGGGAATATGTTCTTTTATATGTTATTAAGGTAGAGTGAGCATTGGTGCATTTAAGATGCTTTGGTTGCTTATATACTAGTATTTGAAGTTAATCATTAAGTGAACAATAGTATGGTAGTCTTTACACATGTAAAACATATCAAAAGTAAGTTTTCCACTATAGTATGTGATTCATACCATATGTGCTATTACGACCATAATTTAAATTATCTCTATTTCTAAGATGTGTGAGACCTATTAAGTAAACTTTAAATTTTTGTCCTTAATACTTTCAACTAACTACATCTTGAATATATAAAAATGTTTGCTACTTTACCATGTTACCTAATACCATGAAAAATTTAGTATAGGGGGCATGTTAGAAAACCAAATTTTTATTGTCAGGGAATAATCAAGTGTGAAAGAAAGACCATTGAAATTATGTCCAAAGTGCACTTGTCATGAGCAATATGAGAACATAACGTGGACATAAGCTGTGGAGTATAAATACAATGAGGGATAAAATGACTCTACGATGTCTCGAATATGTTGAGCACACACTATACTATATAATCAATAATTGGCACATAATATGATATCTATTGTGTCCTCGTCAATTGCTCAAATTAACCACGTATGAAAAAATTACAATCTCATAATCAGTGGGAGATGCGACGTTTATGTTCACCCATGATATATATTCTACTCATTATGTGCAAGTAGATGATGTTGGCTATATTTCTCTAATTGCCCTTGGGAGGGAAATTCAAAATAGTGGTTACAAGAATTTCCCATGAGAGAGCAATTAAAACATGGTGGTTACTTGCAACTAGCATCTTCCTCCTTACACAAAATAAGGAAGAAACAGGGAAAAAAGATCGGAGACGGTACTTGGACTGATGTTGTTGTCAGAGACTGTCAAAGATTGTTAGGAGTGGTCTAATCTGTGTGTAGTGGTCGATTTTTGCATGTGATTTTGACCGACCGAAGGATAATTTTCAATTAATCCTGTTGTACTACTAAGGTACATTTATTTGTTCATTTTACTTTTGTTAGGATGTTTACTTGTGTCAATTTATTAATTGGCATGAGTAATTTTTTCTTCATACACAATTTTGATGAAGTTAAATATTTTTTATCAATTCTTTAATGCTAGTTAAAAATACATTCGATGTGTTTATACTTATTGACTTATTATTAATCTACAATAATACATAAAACCGAATACTTTTAATCCGGTGTTGCTATGTGTCCGATGCTTATTTTACAATGCTACCCTTTATATCCTATCCATAAAAGTATTACTTCTCCATTGAAGTTTTTTAAGTGGGTCTGCTATGTACCTCGTAACTATTTCATAATATTATCCTTTATTTCCCCTTCATAAACCAAATTAAATTATAACTCTAGCTTTTATTATTAAAACTAGAATAAAAAATCTAAATCATCTAAAATCAAGCCCATGATAAATTAATTCTTTATTAAGTAGATTTATAAATTAAAAAGTATATAAATATCAATTAATTAATTAATTGACAATAATATGTCAAGGTTTTTAAAAATAGAAATGATATATAAGACTATAATAAGTAAATATCTATTATAATACAAATCAAGTATTACAAATATATATTACAATAAAACTTTTAATCAAAGTATATTATATTCTAACTCAAATGAAAATCACAAAAGTATTACTTTCTTATTGAAGTTTTTCTAATTGTGTCTACTACATGTCCTCTAACAATTTTATAACATTATCCTTTATTTCTTGTTTATAAACTAAAAAAATTATAATTTTATCTTTTTATTATTAGAATTAAAAATAGAAAATCTAAATCATCTAAAATCAGATCCGGTAATAAATCAATTCTTCAATAAGTAGATATCTAAAGTTATCAAATTGATAAATATTAGCTAAGTAATTAATAACAAAATAATAATATCCACCAAAAAAATTAAGTTAGTTACACACCCTATACTTATGAGGATAAGATCTAATATTTTAGTTGAAATATATTTAAAATTTTTAATGTGATTAATAACTTTTGAAGAAACGACTAAGCTAATCAATCTGTATTAATTGGACCCGACCTTTACAAAAAATATATTAACCTTTTTAAAAATAGACATAATAGATAAGATTATAACAACTAAATATCTATTATAATACAAATCAAGTATTAAAAAAAATTATAAATTTAATTCAAATATATTATATTCTAAACCACATGAAAATAGTCAATTATAAAAATAATAAATTGTTGAAAATCATAATGAGGCACATGGCAAGCGACTAAATAATAATGTGTGTGTAATTTAAGAGAAAGACACTTTTTCTTGGGTTGGGTGAGAAGCTGTCTTCTCTCAACAGTGGCTTGAGTTGTGTATCATTTCATTTCTTTGAGTGTTGTTTTCGTTTGTCTCAGTTTATTGTGGACGGTTTGTTTGCCTTCGGTACTTTCTTGACCCTATTGATTAACTTTCTTTAAGACCCTGACTTTGTGATCCTTAGCCAAGTGATGTGTAAGATATTAAAGTCCTGGAAAAGGGAGGGCGGGGGGCGGGGGGGGGGGTTGTCTCATCTCATGCCTTGCTGATCCTATTTTCTGTTCTTTATGTACCAACTGATTTTGGGTTTTCTTTCGATTCCAAACATGGATATGGCCTCATCATCGAAGGAAGAAGTGGATATTACAGATCTGCTTGATGCTCGACTTAAGCCTCTTACCACTTTGGCACCAAGACATTCCCTAAAAATACTCCCAGTAAATGTTGAACAAGTGGGTTGGAAAGCAGCACTGGTGAGTAAATTTTTACCTCCATTGACCGAGGATTTTAATGAGGTCTGTAAGAATATTCCTCGTATTTGGTGGTTATCTGCATCAAACATTCAGCTTGACCTACTTGGAGCTAATAGATTTCTTGCCAAATGTCGACCACTGGATAACAGGGACAAAATTCATTATTGGCAGCTCTTTCAAATATCGGGATCTGTCCTTGTTATGGTAAAATGGGACCAAGTTACTCCAACTCAACTCTCTCTTTCTCAAGTTCCATGTTTGGTACAGGACCATGGTAAAAATCCCTTGGATGCTTCTATTTCGGTGGGTGAGATTTTATTACCGGAGGTTGGCCAATCATTCTTCGCCCTCGGTACTGTTTTAGTTATGGTTCCAGGTGCTTATATGAGAGGCTACATCATGTTATCACTTGAGAAACTTGTTGCTGTTGTAACAATCCGCATAACAAAAGAGGGTGAGCAGTCACCATCCATTTTTAAATATGAAAGGTTGCAACAGATATGTTTTAAACAGAGACTTGTGGGCATCGTATGGGTCTTGTCGTCAGTATCATGGGGGCAGTACAATTTTCGTCAAATGTGGGTGGGTAGTTATGGGAACGCCGTCACTATCTCCCTCTCTCTCCCGTAGCCCATCATCACGAATAAGGTTGGCCGGTTGGGTATTGGTACTTGGCTTGTGGGGGATGACTAGCAAAATAAAGTGGGCTAAGTGTGCTAAATTTTAATTTTTTTAACATCCAAAGAACGCATGAAATGCACATTTTATCTCAAAAAGTTCATAAAGCCCATAATTGTCAAACGTTTATAAAGAAACAAGCACCTTGCAATTTCTCGCTAGTTACTTAAGGTTGTTCTCCTAAAATCTAAATATTTAAATACAGGGAAACAGCCCAACTAGTATTACAAAATAGTTCATCCCACCACAGGCACTACACTAAATAGGATCCAAAATGACAGATTCGCACTTCATTGTAAATAGCAATCATTGTTATTTGTAATGTTCAAATGACAGGTTCGCACTTCCCTAACTAGTGAAGAGAAAGTATTCACGGTTAGGTTGGTAATTATATATCCCCTATCTACTCTTATTATTATTATAATAATGAAATGGAAACTCAACACTTACTTTTGATTAAATGTACAAGATTTAATCGATAAAAATACAACGAAAACTTTTAATAAAATGAGAACTCAACATCAGCTTTTGCTCAAAAGTAGGAGATTTGATTAATTAAAGTATAATAAAATTAAAAGAATAATAAATCAAATTATAATAGAAAATAATCTCCTAAAACGTCTTACAGTCAATATTTTTTTAAGACCAAATGAATAAATAGAGAATCATAAATAAAAATACTCATTTACTCTTGAAATAAAAAAGTTTGCCACTAAGATATTTAATGAGTAACTTATAGCGGATTGGGCCTTATAACCATAATGAGTGTAAGGCCTTATAGTAGATTACTACTCAATTATAATAATTTATTGTCTCACTCATTTAGGATCTACCTTTAAAATCAAAACCAAAGCCAAGTAGAATCTCTATCTCAGATATTAGATTATTTTATAGTCTATCTTTTATTACTCAATGTAAATTTATCTATACAGTTGAAATTTATTTATCATATAAGTCACGTATGACACAATATCTTGCTTAGTTTATTGTAACGAGGGTTTCTCATCTTCAATTTCAATTTATAAATTAGAGGCCTTTTAGAAACTTATGAGGGCCACTGAAGAATAAGGCGCTCAAAAAAATTGTACACCGATCTCCAATGTAAGTTTAACTGTTGGCTCGGCTGAGCCACTAATTCGATCAAAGAGGCCGGGTTAATTGGGAATCTAGGCACTTGTCGATGTTTGCTTGAAGTGACAATTTGAAGTGGATTTTTGCTCATTTTGTACACCCATCGTTGTCCTCAGAGTATTCAGGTCCTTCCCACTGTGAAGCTCAATTGATGCCGATGGAATATTTTGATTCTGCATATTCAGATGTCAAAACATCAAAACAGCAGTACAATGAAGTTGTGAAATGGTAATGCTTAACTTATCAGACCACACCACAATCTCATTCTGTATACGTCAGCCTTCCTCCTCTACTTTAGTTCTCCAATAGCTTGGTCTTTTAGTAGCTTCTCCATAGCCAGTTGGGTCGACACGGAAAGCATCATTGCTGCTGTTGGCTGCTACATGCTGAAAGGTCATTGCTACAAGAAACGGAGACATGTAACAGCATTTCATTTTGCTTCAAGATCAAGTGCCTACTCTTTTGGAGGAGACGGAAAGCTATGCTGGGTATATACAGCTGAGAAGCTTGGTTTGTTTTCATTTAGTCAAAGATATAATTACAAATAATTGAAATGTAGGAGGAGAGTATGTCCATTGCCCATTATCAGGTTTGTCTGTCTTCAGCTTTTGACAAGATATAAACTACCGCTTCTAGTTCATCAGTGTTGAGATTACACACTTAAATCCCTATTCTAATTTGATTTCTGAACAATAACTGACAAGCAATAACCACATATCACAATGATTGCAAAGTATGATTTTGATTTTTTATCTTGACTAATTGGTTGCTAGGGTTAATTACGGTTGGAAGATTGTCTAGCACTGGATTATTCTAGTCGATGTTAATTGTGATTAATTTTGTGCTAATCTCAATTAGTGTTTGGTTATTCATGATTTTATGTTTAATGATTGATTGGAAAAGGTTGATTTATAGTATGATTCTTAGATGTTGTTTTCATGTTTGTTGGCATTGTTCATGCTCGATTAATTAATACTATGTTCATTATCATGGGGCTTAATGTCGTATTAATTATGGTAATGCATTTGTTGTTAATTAGGGCATGCCAGTTACTTTTCTACATATTGAGCAATTCTTGTTCATGATATGCTTCATTTGTGTTAATTGCTGCTTATGATGATAGATTGGCTTTGGTTTTATTTATTTTTAAAGTTTTCTCTTCGATCATTTGTTTATTTTTATTTGTATTATATAGATCCAATGCCGAAGAAAATTGTGTCGAAGAAGCCAAGGCATTCAGAAAAGTATTATGATCGGCAACGGTTTCCATCCATCCAGGCATATTCAACCGGTTTCGAGGAAATATTTAGCAAGAAGATGCCGGTTCCAGAATGAGGTTTTCATTAGGATTGGCCAACTCATTTGTCGGGCGATCAATTAGAAAAAGTGTGGAAATCGTATAGTTAGCAAATGTTTATTCGTCCACCACCTCTTGCTGTTCTTCCTGTGGTGATGGAATTTTACTCTAACCTAGATGCGGAGATTAGTAAGAGCATTGTGAGAAAAGTAGAGGTACGGATTGATGAGGAGTCTATCCGATCATTATTTGGCTTGTATGAGGTTCCGCATAGTACTTTTGAGAGTAATTTACAGCATGTAGATCATTTGACTGTCTCGAACTATTTGTGTCTGAATGGTACACAGTGGAAGTATGAAGGTGGTCAGCCCCGGTCGTTTCCCAAGGGTTGCGGAGGTTTGGTTATTCTTTGTAAGGGCTTGGTTTCTTCTGACAACTCATTTTAACAATGTGACAAGGGAACAAGCTTATATGGTGTATACTATTCTCACGGGCAGTCTGTTGGATGTTGGTGAACATATTCGCGGGGAAATTGTGAAGGTTTCTTTAGGCCAGCGTGGTGCATCGCGAGGAGGATTGTGATTTCCGTCGTTAATTACTCAGTTCTGCAGGAGGGCTGGTGTTCCGATGGGGAGTAGCGAGATACTTGTTGAACCTAAAGGAGCTTTGGATCGATTACTCATTCTGAGGATTATGGCAACCCACGGCCTTGATCAGCGTCATGCTAATGCTTGTCTTCGTGAGGAGCCAGTAGGGGATGATCAGCCTGTAGATGATGGGGAGCAAGGCGAGCTTGAGGAGCAGAACTGAGGTGTTCAGGAGGATGCGGTAGACATTTAACTGGGGTGCCAGAGAGAGACAGTTGATTATGTATATGGGGGCTTTACTGTCATGGATGGGATGATACGGGATATGGCCGCTCATTTTCATGTGGATGCGAGTCATCATCAACTTCCACCACATCCGACTTGGTCTTATCTGCCGGGGTAGCAGCATATGCCGGAGGTGAATTCTACAGGAGCTGATGGACGAGATGATGGGGATGATGGTGAGGACGAGGATTATGATGATGTTGCTAATGCCTATACTTGGTTTTCTTGTTCTCGATGGAAATATGCTTCATGATTATAAGGGAGTTTTCTTCTCTTACTTTTTTATTTTCCATTGAGGGGTATGCAATTTTTCAGCCTGGGGGACTTTAGTTGATATGGAGTTGACTGTAGCATGAATATGGTTGTAGTATATTTTGAATCGTGATGTCTTGGTGTGATTTGCTTTATTACGACTCTTGATAATATGTGTTCAATTCAGGTGAAGTTATTATTTGTCAATGAGTGGTGATATTTTAATTTACTTAGTTTGTTGAAAAATATGAAATTTACTTATGTTTATGTGAAGCTCTTTTATTAGGGATTGCTTGAAGGTATATCATTCAACGATAGATGTGAATTTGTTTGTTTTAATGATATGATACTTAAAGACGATTTATATTGCATGGAAGCATGTTTGTTATGAAATTTGTTTGATTCACTCTCGAAGTGAAATTTTAGACAAACATTGAGTTAAAGAAATGATTTAGGTGAGATTTTATGAGTTTGGGCCTTTCAAGCTAACCTAAATTTGACTTTTTGATTTGTTTACCCTTAAATCTGGCTTTGTTTGATTTTTTCCTTGGATTATTCCTATCCTAGTATCCTACTGTTAAATTCTTCTGGATTAGAAATGAGTTAGATTATATTAGAAGAATGCATTGTGATGTAGGGATGGTGTGTTTTTAAAACAAAATCAAACGAGTTGAAATGATTTGGAGATTTGGTAGTGACTCGGAAAAAATCAATGAAAAAAAACCAAGTGAAATAAGGTTGTCACTTGAGAGAAAGAAAAAAATATGAGGAGAAAAATAAATGAGAAATCGTCTTTTGTAGTGGATGTGATGAAAAAAATGGAAGAAATATTAGAGTTGGTGGAGAAATTTATTTGTTTTCAGTTTGGAAGAATTTTTATGTTAGGAGTATATTTACTTATTTATCTTGTTATATCCATTTTTAGCCCTAGCCTAGCCTGTTATAACCTACAAAATCTTATTTTCTTTGATGAAATAGTTTGTTAATATTAGTGGAGAGAGTGATAAAAAGCAAACTTACGGGGTTCTATAACTTTGTGTTTTTTTTTGTGATATGCATTTATTTAAGTTGAGTATATGATTTGCAAGTTTATTCTGTTCTTGATTTGGAAACATGTTTGAAAGTGAGATCTATGATGGTGTGGAAATATGAATTTAGGTTGTTATGTTTGGATGTAGGTTAAGTGATTGAAATATTTTCAGAGATGGTATATAATTTTTCTGATAACAATAATAGTTATCTTAAGTTTGGTACATTTGGAGTCAGTTTTATGTGAGTTTTTGTGTCTTTAGTTTTTGTTTTATTTTTCCTTGCTCTAGGACTAGCAAAATATCAAGTCTCCGGGTATGATAAGTGGTAGATATATCTATATTTTCCCTACGAGTTTATATTAGGGTTTTTTTAGTTTTTTTATTATTTTAGAGGATATTTTATATATATTTAGAGTAAAATAATTTAAATATCATATTAAGTTTTAAATTAGGTTTGTATTCGTCTTGAAGGTTACATGATCACATACGAGTTTATGGAGTAGACCGCAGATGAATCAAAAGAAAAAAGAATGAAAAGGTCGAGTTACCGAGTGAGTGTCGTGGCACTCAGATCTCAGTTAGCGAGTGCTGCGACACTTGAGAGGAGGAAATCAGGAAGAGACACGAATGCTGCGGCACTCATATCTTGGTTAGCAAACTTTGCGCCAATGAGAAGGAGAAAAGCATTATCGAGTGAATGCTGTGGCGTTGAGATTACAGATATGGAATGTCACGGCACTAGGCGACGTTGGAGAAAAAATATAAGTGGGCGACATGACACTTGAAGTGAATGCCATGGTGCTCAAGTGGAAAATTGTGGATAATTAAGAATTTGAAGAACCGACTTCCACAATGAGAAGCCTAATACTTCTAACTATAAAAGGGATGTTTATGCACAAAATTAGGTATTTTTCACATATTTTCTTCATAATTTTGGAGGCTCTTATCAAGGGTTTTGGTTTTCTCAAAGCAGATTCATAAGGAAGAGTTGAAGATTCAAGAGAAGGAAGAAGAAACTCGTTGCTTTCTAAATGCCAATTTATAAGAGTTTTTCTTCTTATCTTTCTTCGGGTTTTATTATAATATTATTATGAATATTTCAAATACTCTTTTTATGGTTTTATTTTCTTATTTTATAAAGTAAATTATTTTATGCTAGAGAGGCGATGAACCTTGAACCAATGACTTAATAGTTATTTTGATTGGAATTTAATTATTATTTTCTTAATAAGAATTGTATTTTGTTATATTTAATTCTTTAATTTATTTGGTTAATTGTTAAATCATAGTGAGGTTTCAGAAAGAACCTATGTTTTAAATAATTAATTGAATAATAAATTAATTATATTGGGGGATCTATAAGATACATCTATAAATTGAATACAAGTGTCCTAGTTAGGAGTTATTAAAACTTTATAAGGACCATTTTAATTATTCACTGAATGGGAGTTTAACAACAAGGAGTTCATTAAGATTAATGCATATTAAATTAAATTGATGAAGGATAGTATACGGAAAGGATTATCCAACATTGAGGAGATTTAATATAGTTAATTAATGCAACGAAAGGGGTAATTATATAATAAAAATTCTATCATCTCATGAAGTGTAATAGTTAGTTTCATGATTATAATTATTTTGTCAATTAATTGCTTTAAGGGGATTCTATTCTCTAGCATAACCTTTGCATATCGAGAAAAACCTAGACTTTAGATTAGACTCTCTTTTGAGATTTAATTTCAGATTAGAATTCAATTAGATAAAAATCCCAAAAATCCATACTTTCTTGCTTTGGATGGTTTAGTCTAATAATTCTAATTGCATAAATAGATAGTCCATATGGGAACGATACTCTACTCACAAATTTATTACTTGATCATGAGTGGTATACTTGTCATATATGCAAAATTCTTACCAATGCCCCAGCACTTAAAGAATACCATGTAGTAACAATCAATTGTAGTGCATGTGTAAGCTATATGAAATAGGTAACCATAACCCCAGATGTAATAACCAATAAAAATTAGTCCTACATTTAACACCTCTTGGGATGAGAACCAATATATAAGAGAGGATGTGTTTAATGATCATCAACTTGATTAACCACTTTTGAAGAGATAACTTAAGCCCATCAATTTGCACTCAAGCTAGGTAGTTAAGAGTAGTACCAGAGCCAACTTAGGATCATATTAGAAGGTGGACTGGATCCAGAAAGAGAAAGTATAGTAAAAGAATTCTGTGGACAGAATTTATTGGAGAAAGAAGGGTGGAATATTACTAGTCCAAGAAGCCTAAGAAAAGAATTTCGAGGACGAAATTCCCTAAAGGTGGGTGGGCTGAGTAACGTATAAAAATTAGTCTCACATCTAATACCTCTTAGGATAAGATCCAATATATAAGTAGGGAACTATTTAACGATATTCAACTTGGTTAACTACTTTTGAAGAGATGACTTAGACCCATCAATTTGCACTTGGACTGGATCATTACATCTGATAAGTCTATCTCAGCCTGCCTAGTATTTGTTGTGATATTTCAATATATTGTGCAAGTGCACACAACAAATAAATAATAAAGTGACTAGTGAGTATCATTCCCACGAGGATTTGATGTTCTAATGTGCTGATGATAGCTAGCTAGATTATTAAACCTAATGAATTCCCTACAGAGAGTATATGATTATGATGGAAATATACTCTAAAACTACCAAGATGAAAGGGTATGAAACTGATACAATACTTTAACATAGTAAATGACATGAAGGGATGAAGACAGAAAACAATAGCAAAAATCAACACAAGTTTTCTTAATGAAAATGGATCTGAGATGGATAATTTCACTTAGTTAATAAGTAGCACATCTTATTTGTTAATCAAGTTACACATAATTGTAGTTAATATCTAGGGAAACAAATTTAATTGCACGGCCTTCCGCATCTTATTACAACCTACTTCCCTAGCATCATTTTGACATTCCTGTATAAACAAAACTAGATTTGTGCTTCACGATCAAAGCACTTGCCAAATGTCTCAATTGGTTCTCCAAAATTTTGATCGATGTTTACTTGTTTTGCATCTACTGTTATTGAGTTTACATAAACTGTATAAATATTCCTTCCATTGACATCTTCTTTTCAACAGGTGGTTGCATCCTGTTTTGTGCCTAGGCTTGAAATCCTGGTAGTGCTTCAGCTTGAGTTTGAGGTTTCTAAACACTAACATGATTTCCTCCCCATCCAAAATTTTGATGGTTTCTCCAACCTTGATTATAGTGTTGCGGTATGGGTTGTTCTAATTCATGTTATAATTGCCTATGAAATTGGCAGCATCTATTTGCAATGGACATTGCTCCCATGAATGTTTATTTTCAAAAAAATCATAGGATAGGACTTGTGCTACCGGGGCATGGAATTGAGTCTTGTTCTTGAGGTTTTACATTTGTTTGCTTAATGAAGCCATTTGTGCTAATAGGGCATGCGAAATATCCAATTGTATAACTCCTGGTACATTTTTCATGTTGTCCTATCATACATCATTTGGTGGTGGTTAGAAGCTACTTTTTTCATTAGCTCATAAGCTTCATCATAGGTCTTTGTCATGATGAAACCTCTTGCTATAACATAAAAAATGGATTTGGTTTGGCTCATCAACCCATTGCAAAAGCCTTGAATCTAAACTCATTGTTGAACCTTATGATAATGACACTTTCTTGGTAGGTCCTTAACGTTTCCCATGTATCACAAAAGGATTCGTTCTCCATTTGAACAAATGAAGTAATCTCATTCCTAAATTGCACAATTTTAAATGGGCTTAAAATATTTCAATATGAACTTTTTTATTATTTCCTCCAAAGTAGTGATTGAGTTTGGTGCCAATAAATTGAACCATAATCTACCTGCTTCACTTTAAGAAAATGAAAACACTCTTAGTCTAATTGCATCTTCGGACACTTAGGTAATGTTTGCATGAATCACAAATTATTAGGTACATGTGTATATCCTCACTAGACAATCCATTGGACTGTCCATGTCCAACTGAGTGTAACATGTGAAACTTCGCAGGTTTTAGCTCAAAATTGTTTGCTAGAATCTGTGGCCTCATAATACTGAGATTCAAGTCTTTTAGTTGCGGCAGAGCCAGTTCTGCCAATGATCTGTTGTTGTCATGCTTCAGTTGATTCTAATATGCTGGCCTCACTTGGTTACCCATGTGCTGGTTTATGAAGGCTTGTTCCATCAGGTTTTGCTCCACAAAGTTCTGATTGCCAAGATTCTACTTAGCAAAAGCTTGTTCTCCAATGTTCGAATTCTCAAAATTTTATTGGTTGAAGTTCTGGTTCATGGCTTGCCTTCACTTTCTTCTAATCCCTAGGCAATTCATTTCAATTTTTGAGTCAAAAGGAAATAGTCCTTCTAATTGGCTCTCCTACATACATTACCTAAAACACAAACTAAATAAGTCTTAAAAAAAGCTATCAACAAAGATAAAAATAAGGCAAATCCCCAACAATGATACCAAAAACTTGTGCTATTTCAATGCATCGTGCAAGTGCACGTATCAAAAAGTAATAAAGTGATGAATGAGTATCGTTCCCATAAGGATTTGATGTTCTAATGTACTGATGATAACTATATTATTAAACCTAATGACTTGTCTACAAAGAGTATACTGATTATGATGGAAATCTACTCTAAAGCTATCAAGATGAGCAAGGGTACAAAACTGATACAATACTTTAACTTGGAAAATGATGCAAAGGCATGAAGAAAGAAAATTGCAGCAATAGTCAACACAAGTTTTCTTAATGAAAATGGATCTGGGATGAATAATTCCACTTAGTTAATAAGTAGGAAATCTTGTTGTGTTAATCAAGTTACACATAATTGTAGTTGATATCTAGAGAAAGAACTTTAATTGTAATGGGTTTCCACATCTTATTATAACTTACTGCTCTAGTGTCATGTCACATTCTTGTGCAAAAACTACGCTAGTGCTTTATGATCAACTCCCATTGTATGGATATCTATGATTCTAATGCATTCCTACACTTAGAATTATAAACTACTTCACTTATGGACATCAACGAGCTGCCTATTCTTAGATCTCGACTAAATATTTTGATCATGTAAAAGTTAACTACTTTCTCGAAGCATTTAGAGTTCATATGAAGTAACAAACTTACAATTAGTGCAAGAAGTTCACATTAGTAAGATATATTACATATCAACCAAGATCCATCATAAATTTAAATCACTTAATGTTTACCCCATGTAAGAATAATTATACTTCATGAAGCTCATCAATAAAGACAACACTGAGAAGAGAAGCTACAAGCCTCTATATGAAAAAGGATCACTTTGCTCAATGTGAATGAGGGTATTTATAATCAATGGAAGAAGGAACTCATTGTCAATACAATAGTTTCTTAGAAGTTTTCTTCATCAAAAGTAATGCAGGTGTTGACTCAATCATCCAATTCAAATTGTGTTCTCCAGCTTTATTCCCTTGTCCCCTCCTTGACTCTTCATGACTTATGAAATTAGTGGAGTTGTCTCATGGAATTTAAATTGTCTCAATTGGAGTGGCATGTCAAGCTCAATAGTGAAGATTTCCTTGCAACTTTCTTCCTCCTAGTGCACGCGAGTTGCTCTCCCTTAATCATTGGCATTAGGTGGATATGATTCTTTCTTAATCAGTAAATTAGTAAGGTGGCCATCTAATGGCTTTTAAGTAGGGACTTGAGTGAATTAGGTAGATCTGTCTAGTGGTGGGGAGCAGGTGCAGAAATGTGTAGACTATTATGCCCGGTCAAAAGCATATGTAGAAATGTGGTAGATTTTTCTAGTGGTCCATCTTAGGTTGGCGGAAGAGTAGTTTGATCCTACCTTGCAAGTGTACACATACCTTGTCCTAGATCCTTCAAAAGATAGTGCTAGGGCATGAAAATGATGTACAAAAATTATCCAAATATTATCTTAATTTACAAAGTATCAGCATCATTTAATAAGTTATTTAATTCAAAGATCAAATTGAGTGTAAAAATTGACTCATATATGAGATTAAACATTCATACTAGTACACATTCTTTAAGTCATCCTCTTAATTGTAGGAGAGGTGTTGTCTCCCTTATGACTTGGAGTACTCATAGAGGAGCCTTTAAGTTAAAGATTTCCTCTTATAGTATAAAAGATCAATATACATCGTGTAGTAACTCTTAAGATTTTTGTCTTAATCCTCCTTGAGGGTTAAGATCCGCTTCCATGATATTAGTCCAAATTAGTAGCCAAACGAATAGCTTTTCAAATTATAATACCATGGTTCTGTCTACCCCAAGCCGAATTAGGGTGTTACACGTATAACCACACGAAACAACTAAACATTATTTAAAATACTGATTCATAATCATACTTTACCGTTCATGAGCATATGATCTTTCATAATGATATGACTCGTATTCATATTGAGTCAATACCTAGACTCGGTGGATAAATAGTGGTCACCATCAGCGTAGAACCACATCCCATTGAATGATCACTAGCTCTATCTAATAGCAGCACATAAATTGAGGGCTCTTGCTTATGGGGAGTGATCGGCAGTTAAACTGAAATAAGTATGATTACCTATTTGGGTAGTTTGGCCTGGATAAAAATTCCATATGCCTTGCTTATATAAATAGCTTGGCTTGGGTATAAGCACCCCATATGCCTTGTTCATAAAAGCTTGTCTTGGTTCAAGATTCTTATATCCTAGTAACCTTGCCCATATAAACATTGATTAAACTCAATAACATAACATAATATAACATAACGTAAGCAAATGACTTCTCTACAGAGTTCCTAGAAGTAATTCAAATTGATTGGCTAACCTGAATCAAAATAGTTAAGAGAACACTCATCTCCCTGAGAGAGGAAAGATGAAGGATTTATAGTTTCTATGTTACCTTCAAAAGCATGCCTCTAGATGCCCCACCAAACCATGAAAAATCAAGGTCATCATCAAGTGAAGAAAGCTTCTCGACAGTGGTGGAAAGGGCCCCTTCATGGGTTGAAATTAACATGCCTCCCATCCAAATGGAGGAAAATAGAAGCACCAAGTGATGAATGCTTTCTTGAAGAACCTTGAGATAGATTCCAAATCTCCAAGAAATGTTGAACCTAGTTCTCATGAGACAACATCTTAAAACTCTTTTAAGTCATAAAAAGTCTTAAGCACCAATAATGCAAATCAAAGTTTTGAAGACCCAAAGTTGAATTGAAATCTTGAGAAGTTCGATAGCAACTTTGGCAGCTGAAGATGGAAGGGTTTGGACGAAGGAGAGCAAAGGAAGGCTTTGGAAGACACTTCAGCAGAGTGTTTGGCATCCAAAGATCTTTTAGGAAAACCTAGGGCTCACGTGAAAAACTTAAGTAGAGCTTTGGCAAATGTTTGGCCAATCAATCACCAAGGAGGGAAGAACCTATGAGGTTTTAATGAAGTCTTTTTGCACTTCCTTCTGTAAAGGCCATCTCAATTAGTATAAGCTAATGGGTTTAGTCATCTTTTCAAAAGGGGTTAACCAAGTTGAAGATCATAAAGTTATCCCAACTAATACATTGGATCTTACTTTTGTAGGTATTGGATGTGAGATTAACTTTAGGTATGCTACTTTCCACCTACCTGAAGGGAATTTTGTCAAGGGAATGCCTTTCATATGGCTCTGAGCCTAATATCTGAATTTGTTTAGACAGACCACTGTCCATCTAATATGGTCTCGGGTTCACACTCTGGTACCAATTGTAAATGCTCAACCCAATTAGTGTAAACTGATGGACTTAGTCATTTTTAAAAAATGATTAACCAAATTGAAGATTACAAATTCATCCTTACTAATATATTGGACCTTACTCTGGTAGGTATTGGATGTAGAATTAATTTTAGGGATGTTACAACATCGACTACCGAACGTCCCTTTGGCCATGAAATTTAGTGAAGCTCGTAGAAAGACTTTGCAAACATCTTTAGTAACCAAAGAGAAAACAAACACAAAGGCTAGTTGAATTGTGGAGTTAGTGTTTGATCGACAAACACTTCGGCACGTTGTTCATATTTAAATGTAGAATTAATTTTAGGGATGTTACAACATCCTTCGATTAATGCCAATCAGAATATGTCAAACACAATGAGATTAGGTCAAGTAAAAAATTTATTTGTGATCCATGTTTAAATGTAGGTAGAGGTCATTATTTTAAATGAATGAGTATGAGACTTATGGTGATCAAACCTTAACTTGTACTAGATTTGCAACAAACCCGACAAAAATATAAACGGTTAGGCTTAGTCATTTCTTCAAAAATGATTAATCAAGTTAAAAATGTATGGACACATCCTCACATGTATATTGAGTCTTACTTCAGGAGGTGTTAGATGTGAGACTAATTATTTTAGGGTTATTATAATCCACCTACCTTTAGGAAAGTTTGTCCTCGAAAGTTTTTCTTAAACTCTTAGGTTTATTATATTCCACCCTTTTTTCTTCATGAAATTTTCTCCAATGAGTTGTTTTCTTTCTCAGCCCACCATCTAATACAATCCTAGGTCAGTTACCTCTTTATCAGCTCACCATTTAATACATTCATAGGTCAGTTGGCTCTGATTTCACATATAACAACGTAGCCTAAGTACAAACTGATAAGCCTAGTCATTTCTTCACAAGTTATTAATCAAGTTAACATCGATAGGCATATCCTTATTTATATATTGGATCTTACCACATGGCCTGTTAGATGTGAGACTAATTTTTTTAGAGTTATAACATGATGAAGATTGGTTGATAAATAAAAAGAATTGCATCAGTTACCTTAAACTAGGGATGGGTTCGTACATTTGACATCCATGATTTGTTTATATCCGATCCAAAACAGTGTTGAATAAAATTCGGGTTCATACTTTCTGATTTATAATATATCCAAAAATATTCGAATTGAATATAGATTTGGACGATCCATTAAGTATCCAATTTGAATAGGTGATATTTATAAAATCATATTTTAAATTATCTAAAATAACATTTTAAATTATTTTTTATCCTTTTATATATTAAAATCTATATTATATATTATTTGAGTCAATCGAGTTGGATTTGGATCGGATACTGATTTTGCAGATTTGGATTGAATACGAATATAGTAAATGAAATAGATGTAATCTTCGGATTTGAGCTGGATGCAGATTTGGATTTTTAGATTCAAATTGAGCCAATCCCTACCTTAAACCATAAAATGCTAAAAGAAAACACTACATGTTTATGTCATATCTTCTTCTGTAATTGCAGTGTGCCTACTTGTGTTATTTCTAATGCTTATACATAAGAAGCATGAAAAATTGGACTTTTTGGCCTTGTGATCACATGTTAAGTAAGAAATAATTAAATAATTGTGATCTAAAAACATTGAATTTGATAACATTTTTTATTTTAAAAAAATACAAATATACATGATACCAATTGAATCATTTCCCTAAAGTTCCAACTTTATTACAAAATAAATCAATTACAAAATATTCTACATTAATGAAAATTTTTGTCTCACTCAAGTCCTTTTTGTTTTTTGTTTTGTTTTTCTATAAAATTCATAGAAGGGGGTGAACCTTAGCATTGGTTCTAGGGTGGTGTCGGCCGATCAGACCTCAGACAAGGCATGTCCGTCAACTTAACCTTGGGCAAAAACTGAGTTGTCTACGGTCAAAATTTTTAAATCAAGTCGGTCATAGTCAAAATTTAGTTAATATAAGAAATTATTTTCAACTCATATTTATTTTATTATATAATTATTTTTTTCATTATAAATATTATTTTTTTCTCACAAACAACTAATATCTCATTTATAAAATCGTTATCTCATTTATTTTTCTTAGTTTCTACCATGTCAATTAGCATAAAAATTAAAATCATTTTTTTAAAAAATATTTGAATAAAGAAATATTATATTACAATGGGAAAATTCAAAAGATAAGATTAATATGAAATCTATGGCTAGATGTGTGTCAAACAAGCCCTCTATTAAAATTGAAAGTTCATCAAGTGTTCGTCCTATTGGAGGCTTAAGTAGGAGATTGCATAGAGTAAACAAGTTGATTATAAAGCTGATATTGAGAATTATTTAGATGAACCAACTATTCCTTTTGTAGCTAGAGTAGATGAACAATTTGATATATTATCATGGTAGAGATTGAACATAATAAAATATCTTATTTTAGGAAAAATTGTTCAAGATGTTTTAACCATTTCTATGTCAACCGTTGCCTCTAAATTAACATTTTAGTATTGAAGAACAAACAATTGACTCAACTAAGAATAGTTTGAGCCCAAAAACACTTGAAGCTTTGATACGTGCCCAAAATTGGTTGAGAAGTGAATATAAAGGTAATTCATATTTTATATCCATGCATTTTCTATTTTTGATATATTTTTTAACATATATTTTTCTCTTGCTACTATATTTTTTACTTGTAGAGAAACAACCAAGTTCATCATCAAATTTGTTTGGAACAATGAATATTAAAGAATGAGAAGATATTGATGATTGTGTTGATAAAGATAGTATTCCAACATCTTCATGTCTATAATGAGTATGTGAGAATGTTATATTTAGTTTTTACTCCTTCTAATATTTGTAAAATATTTCTACAACTAATTAACTCTTTTGTATATTTTTTCATGTAGGTGAGCTACATTGGATGAAGAATCAACTATTAGAATATTTTGTCTTAGAAGTATATGTAATATTGGACTACATTTTGATGTCAAAGATTACTTTAAAATTTCTATACATTGATTATCTTTTGTTTGACTTGGAAATGTATAAGAGCTAAATTTTAAAAATTTAATAAACTATGGTACTAATTGAGAGCATTCTAACTATATAGTAAATGATTTGATATGATTGTTGATGTGAATGTATTGTTCTAAATTCTTAAATATGAGGATGACTTTTATCTTTTTTCTATGTAAGTCATTTTGGGTTATTTTAGATATTAAATATCAATTTTATGTATAAACTTAATTAATTTTAATGTATATCATGATTTGAAATTTTTATAGAACATAATATTAGCCTCACAAATATTAAAGACATTATGTTATTGATATAAAATATTCGATACTCGGTTGGTCATTCGATCGGATAAAGAAATGTCCATGTTTAGTTTATTTTTATTTGGTCGAATTTGGTTGATCAAATTTGTTCTGGACATGCTTCGGACTTCGATCAAACTCGGTAATTCAGACATCCACGTCCACCCCTAATTATTTCATGAATGAAAATTTCTTTTGGCCAACTGCACTTTGTGGATAGAGCTAGTGAGGATAGTTTACAAATGTCTACTTGTTACTAGATATTTGTACTCGTTTGGAACTCTAATTGTAACTAGATATTTATATACACGTAAGGATAGTTTACAAACGTCTACTTGTAACTAGATATTTGTATTCGATTGGAACTCCTAATTGTAACTATATATTTATACTCGATTGGGACTCTTAACATTTGATAAAAAAAATAATGAAATATACAAAAAAATTATTTTGATGATTTCGGGAAAAGAATTATTTTTTGAATCTCTCCCACTAATCTAAACAATATTACATATTAAATAGAAAATTAAACACTCATATATATATATATATACATGAACTAATAACAAAAGCAAGACTAATGATAAGCCCATGCAAGGTAATCTAATGTACGCTATGCATACTCCTTTATTTGGATTTTATTTATTTATGTTATACGTTTGTCTTTATTTGGAGTTATTTATTTATGATAGACGTATGTATGTTTTTGGGTTCATCTTTTAACATAACTAGGTAAGATGTCACACTATATGTATAACAAACTTTTTAAAAAAATAATATGTTAAAGGCGTAGAGAGGAAAGAAGAAATATATATATATATATATATATATATGGGTAAAGGTTTCCTGTGTGCAAGAGGTAGGAAACCCTTACCTGCTCCAGGATAATCTGGGCCGTCCGATTATGATCGAACGGCCCAGATTTGATAAAAAAAATTTTTTTTTCCACCACCCCCCTCCTTCGCCGGCGGCCGGGCCGGGCGGCGGGTGGGCGAGGCAGGGCGAGGGCGGCGTGGGTGGGCGGAGGAGAAGGGGGAGGGCGGCGTCCGGGATCCGGCCGCGGCCGGCCGGGCGGGGGTGGGCGAGGCGGGGCGAGGGCGGCGTGGGTGGGCGGAGGAGAAGGGGGAGGGCGGCGTCCGGGATCCGGCCGCGGCCGGCCGGGCGGGGGTGGGCGAGGCGGGGCGAGGGCGGCGTGGGTGGGCGGAGGAGAAGGGGGAGGGCGGCGTCCGGGATCCGGCCGCGGCCGGCCGGGCGGGGGGTGGGCGAGGCGGGGCGAGGGCGGCGTGGGTGGGCGGAGGAGAAGGGGGAGGGCGGCGTCCGGGATCCGGCCGCGGCCGGCCGGGCGGGGGTGGGCGAGGCGGGGCGAGGGCGGCGTGCGTGACCCGGACGCCGCGCCGTCCCGCGTCTCCTCCGCTCACCCACGCCGCCCTCGCCCCGCCTCGCCCACCCCCGCCCGGCCGGCCGCGGCCGGATCCCGGACGCCGCCCTCCCCCTTCTCCTCCGCCCACCCACGCCGCCCTCGCCCTGCCTCGCCCACCCCCGCCCGGCCGGCCGCGGCCGGATCCCGGCCGCCGGCGAAGGAGGGGGGGTGGTGGAAATATATTTTTTTTATCAAATCTGGGCCGTTCGATCATAATCGGACGGCCCAGATTATTCTGTGGCGCAGGGGCGCTACTCTGCCTTTGGCGCAGGGTAGCGCCCTTATATATATATATATATATATATATATATATATATCGTTCTTATAATCAAACAGTCCATATTAAAATTTTGTCAAGAAAAATTTTCTACCTCTTGCTCAGGTAATCTTACATATAAGAAAAAGATTGCCTGAGCAAGAGAGGTGAAAATTTTCCTGACAAAAATTTTAATATGGACTGTTTGATATAAGAGCAATCAAATTTAATGATAAGAGTACAGAAAAATTAATCCGTCCACCACGCCGATCCCACTGCTAGCCAGATCAAATTTAATAGTAATATATATACTACTATAATACAACACACACATATAACATACATAGCTTTGACAAAATACGGGTACATGTTAACATTTTTTAGGGTCTAAGTTGATATTAATGCGTTGTGGATGACATTAAAATATTCACATCTATATAAACCTAAACATATAGAAGAACATGGGAAAGAAAAATGTTATCTATATATCTATTGAAATAAAAATTATTAATTGATCTTGTCATGTGTACTATTATACTCTTTGAGAATCCAACGTAATATTTAATTGAATTGAAATTAGCTTAAGATGTTCGGGTAGAAATATAATTTTTCTATATTATTAGTAGTTATTTTATTTAAAATTTATGATTATAAATTCTCAGATAACTAAGTGACTATATTTTATTCAATTTTTTTAGACTATATACATAAGATCAACACATATGCATATGTATGCTACACCTGACTTTTATTTTTAGCAATTTGGGGTCACACTATTCAAAAAATAAATAATAAGGGTAATTATAAAATTTCATCGCATCTAACTCTTTCATCTTAATTATCAAAGTAGTTATAATAAAAAATAATTTCAAAATATCTATTAGCTTATACATATTTTGAAAATTTAAAAGTAGGTAATAATGATGTTAGAAAAAGACAAAATTTTATCAACCTCCTCTATATGCACCCTACTTTTAGTATATATAGATAAATATTATTTTGTGGCACTTAACTAAAAAATATTCAAGTTAAATGTTGCAGCTCATGTAAGGTATATGAATTGCGGCTCATATAAATTTTCTCCTTGTTTTTTACTTAGCATTTAGTAATATCTCATTAGTTTAAGATTTTATATATTTTTAATTATTGTTGAGCATACTCAAGTGTAATTTGACTCGAGTTAAAATTTTTTACTAGATTTTAGATCCTCAATTATTTTAATATTTAGTTATGGACATGATAAATTCTTAATATTTTATATCATTATTATGGATCCATGAAAAAAATGAAAATTATCAAAATCTAGTAATAGTTGAATTAAAATTTTCAAAATATTATTTAAACAATTAATATGTTCCTATAAGAATGAGTAAATTGTAAAATATTTGATTAATAACTTTTCAAATTAAAAGATAAAATCACAAAAAATAATATGAATTGCTAATAAAAAGGATAAATTTGTAAATTAAACAGTTAATTAATATTTTTTTCCTAATTCCTAATAAGAAAGGGGGTGTTGGGGCACCATATTATACTTGTGAGCTATGTTGTAGCAGATTTTTTTTGTTTGTTAATAAGGATGGGTAAAATTATAAAATACTTAATTAACACTCTTCCCGAATAAGAAAAAGGTAAAATTGTCAAAATAGTGGAGTTCCCAATAAGAAAGTAAAAAATTGTAAGGTAAATATTTATGAATACTTTCCTTATTAAAAAAGGTGTAAATGGGGACTAGCCTAACACGTGGATTTGTATTGTACATTACACGATAAATGTAAATAGATATACCTTTGTTATAGTCTAATGACATAACATACATAACATGTGAAGTACTAGTTAATGACTTTTGTAAAAGCTCAAGCATGGGAATTTAAGTGGAACAATGCAATATTTTTGTTTTAAGAATAAAATTATCAAATATTCAAGCAAAGTATATATATATATATATATATATATATATATATATATATAGAGAGAGAGAGAGAGAGAGAGAGAGAGAGAGAGAGAGAGAGAGAGAGAGAGAGATTTTTCTTCATAGGCAAAGATAATATGGATTTCATAATCAAGTCTCACTATGATTTCATATCAAGTGTACTATAACTTCTAGATCATATATTCGATATGTATGTCATGGCACAAAAAAGTATTAATGTGTAATATATTTACATTTATCCTAAGAGAATGCACCAATGGTTTTTTAATTATCAAACAGAAAAAATATTGAATAAAATTCGTCCAAGATTATCATGATAGTACAATTTACTTTTAAATCTCAAATTAATTAGCCTATTATTAAATCATAATTTATTTTATATAAAATTTTCATACACCAACCATGTATGCTAAATTTTTTTAAAACAATAATAAATTTAGCATGCCCTTTTATATAGGTGTAATATGTTTTTAATGTAAAACAAAGATAACTTAATGGTTGCATGGACATGAACATATTGTACATCAGAGGGAAAGCTTCAGATCTAAGTCAATCTCTTCATGTGTTTCACCTGACTCAGAGTTTTGGCTACTTGAACCAATTGAATCGCAGCTATCATAGCTTCTCTTCATCTGGATTAAATCCTAAATATCAGTAAAAGCAAATGCAAAGTGATAATTAGACAATAATCGACTCAAAATAAAGATGACATCAATAATATTGAAGAGAATTTATTAGAGTAACAATCTAGTACCTCTCTCGGCACGCTAAAGAAGGGCCTTGTTATATTAGAATGCATGGCATGAGAGAGGCGCTTATTTGATGAGATACTATTTCTGTTCCAAGTACTGCATGCAAGTAAAATGGAGAAAACTATATCAGTAACAATTTAATTAGTGAATATAGCTTCATCAGTTAGTTGCATTCATACAGTTTTTAATAAGACATATTTATCTAGTAAATTATTAGATGTAAGGTTTGCTGATGAGCTCTATATATGTATACCTTGATGTCACCATAGGCAGTGAGTGTTCTTGATGGATCTCTCCTGCATCCATGCCTCCATATCCCATCTGAAAAACCATAAGAGAATCTTTTCATTTGATTGAGAAAACAGCCAAGAGAATTGTTTTCTTGCATGCTACCCATTACTGCATGCTATATCTAAGTACATATAATTGCTTTTGTCTATCTTCAAATTTATGATATTCTTAAAACAGGGCAAACTTGGTTTCTTAATACAAATTATAGCTGTAGAAATCATTTGTATACACGGGTTGAATGATCAAATGAAAAACCAAATTATATAGTTTACCATGATGTTTGTGTCAAGTGAAGAATTTGAAGCAAAAGAAACTGGTTGTGCAGATGGAGCAAATCCCATTTCTATTCTCGTATGATTTCCCTCCTTGATGCACACATGACACCAAATTACAACAATAATATCACATATATACAACAATATATATAATATCACACATATATAATCTTTGACACATGGTAAATCTTTGGCAGGTATTTCATTATCTAGATATATATGTATATGTACTTAACTTTAACTAAAGAAGTAGATCAATTACATTTAGTTTTTCAATAATTAAACACCCACAAACTTCAATTACCTGGAGGTTAATGGAGGATGGATCATGAAAAGAAGGAACATAAGAGCAACCAGTTTCACTTCTCAATCTGATCTTCTCTAATTGAGCAACCCTCAAGGCCTCTTTGTGGCTGCTTGGGTTTTTCTTTAGAAGAACTTCTCTTCTTCCCCTCCAAGAAGACCCAGACCTTGATCCCCTCCCAGAACTTGCTTCACCAAAGTATGATCTGGTATCCATTTGACTTTTTGATGCTCAAGCAAAGTTCTAATAAGAAAAAACAAAAAAGAAAAAGAAAAAAGATGTGATCTTAAGATTGTGAAAGAGACTTGGTCATGGATCCTTTGAAGCTGTGTACACCAAAAGAGAAATTATTGCATAGCTGGATCAGATTGGAAGAAGATTTAGAGGCTTTTTGTGTATATTCTCCTGCTCCTTCTTCAGATACTACGAGTTTATGATTTGTTTAGAAGTATTACTATATTATGATCTTTCATGGTCATATTATTATAACATCAGAAATGCATGTGGGGCATGTCGTATGAGCTTGTACAGACATCTTCTAAGTATCAAAGGTTGAGAATATCAAATTTTTTAGTTTATCAAGAATTTTTGTTTGCAATATTTTTGGGTTTTTGAGAGATTTGGAAATCAGAGATCAGTGTTATTCAAATGGCAAATATGGGAACCCTACAGCATAAAATATTGAAATGCCAAGACTTTTAGGGTGGAGTTCTTTTCTTTTACAATAATATAAAATGCAGTAAAATGTCCCAATCATTGAATTGTCATATGTAAAATCAGCTAGATGGTGAACAACTCTTCTTAGTATATCAGAAGAAAATCTTGATATAAAAAACTTGCATTAGTTGAAATTAATTCTTTCTGCAAAGTTAAAGACTCAGGACTTGGATTTAATTCTGCATTCTATGAAATGGAATCAATTTAGAGTAAATAACAATATATATAAAATTAGTCTGTATTGCTCTTTTTGACACTTGAAAATTGATATATATATATATTGCTTTAAGATATTAACGTAACCAACTTAAAAGAAAATAATACGTACGTTTTGATAACTTATTTATTACTTGTACTTGGAGGGTTAATCATAAAATTAATTATTATAAAGTCATCCGTAGAATTTGATCAAAGAAGCGAGAAAATTTAGTCAAAGAGTTTTAGAATTAATAAAAAGTTTTAAAATTATATATACTCTTATGTATTTTGACTAATTTGTTCTCACCCAATTAATACAAATATAGCAAGTGGCATTTGGGTTTTCAGAATATATAGCCACCTACTAGTGAAAAGAAAGAGAGTGTCACCATGATTGGTGGCAATGTATCAACTTAGAAGATTTGGTTTTCAGTTTTTCATATGTTGGATGTACAGCAGAAATCCCACCTCAAGAGATTTTATTAATTTAAATAGGGAACCTATATATTACCTATTCTTTTGCAAATAGAGATTTTTATAACATTTGACATCTCTCACACTATGAATGCTTGAAAGTGTGCATGATTCTTCACAACCAAATATTAATTTGTTAATTAAATCCAAGTTAGGATAGAGGAACTCTTATATATATGGGAAAAAATCATCCTAAAGTGGAAGCAATGTAAAAAATAATAATTGAACTTCCTTCTCATATTGTTAAGAATATGGGGAGAAACTTCTGAGAACTCCACATGATTTCTATTGTTTTATCCCTTAACATGCTTCTCAAAATACAAGTAGGGCGTGCATTGAAGAACTATAACAATTTTACATGTTTTTTTAGTAACATATCTACTCCTCCTCTCTTTAAAAGGGCTGGAAGATTCTAACTCCCTGTTGCATCTCAACTTTTGACCAATAATAATAAGACCTCGATCGATACCTGAATAAAAATTATTACATTATCTCATGAGGAAATCATGGTAGACAATCATTTGATCATATTTTGATTTTAATTTTGTTACAGCAAACATGATTTAGATGGCTTCCCGGTAAAAAAATTTCCAGTTGCAACAAAAAACACAATTAATATTCTCACATCATGGCTTCCTCCAAATTAAAGTTCTACAATAATAAAATTTTAAATTAAGCTAGCCTGTATATTGTCCTGAAAGCATGCTATAAACCCATTTTACCATAGAATTGCATGATGTATCAGTACACAAAGAAATGCCACCTAAAGTGATACAAGGCCAAAGTAGTTCTTGCGTTGGAAAATTTTGGGAACAGTAGAAACTTGTAAAGCTCGTACTCCTCCTAGCTTGTGCCACAAAATCAACCATGGAATTATCTTCAAAAACGATCTAGAGGTGGCTCAAGAGATCTCATTCTTTGAGCTACGCCAATGCGTAGAACTGTTGGGCCTTTTGGGCCCTCAAAAGAGACTTTAAACAATTAAAGAAAAATTCGTAATAGGTGTAATAGGTATCATAGACCTCTCTTAATTCACCGACAACCTCTACGACCGATGTAGGACAAACCTAATAACTCCCTTTCACAAATTGGGCGTGCTGATGTAGGACAAACCTAATAACTCCCTTTCACTCACATATTGGGCGTGGCTCGAAACCATCATCGTCTGACACACTCCCCCATGCCACTCCCAATGCCATCATCGTCTCACCGAACAAACCTAATAACTCCCTTTCACTCACATATTGGGCGTGGCTCAAACCACCGTCTGACACACTCCCCCATGCCCGCCCAATACCATCATCGTCTCACCGAAACCATTAGGACGACACCCACTTTAAATCATCAGGTGGAACCTATAAAGGAAATATTCTCTTTAAATCATCAGGTGGAACCTATAGCCGACATCGATGTGAAATACTTCAAATCTTCAGGGAATCTATCAGAAGGAAATACTTCAAATCATCAGGATATTTCAAATCATCAGAAGGAACCTATAACTGCCTACTTCAAATCATCAGGTGGAACCTATAGCTGACTCGAACTTAGTTCTGATACCACTTGATGTCCTTCGAGCCCCTAAAAAAGGACATTAAATAACCAAAGGAAATTCACAATAAGTGTCATATGTTTCTCTTAATCCAAAAGTTAATTCAAGAAATAAGCTTTCCCATTAGCCTATATACAAGTCACCAACAACCTCTACGACCGATGTGGGATAAACCCAACAAGAATAACAGAAGGAGGCTAGGGCTCGATGACTATAGCATCATTCGCATATTAGATAAGCATAGATGGAGCCAGTCCACGACGTTGAAGATGACAATACTCTACCGCCAGATGATGATCATCGACATCTTCTATATGTATTATTGTAACTTATTCATTATGAACGTAATCATGTTTTGGTAGACTTTGAGATGAACATGTTATGTGGCCATTTGTGTAACTTATCTATTTGATACTGCTACTTACATATGACTTGTGTTATCTATCCTGGATTATATATAATTTCACAGTGACAGGTAACTAGTAGTGATTGAAATCAAATTAATATTTTTCATTCATAAAATAATACTGTCACGAGTTGCCCACGAGTTTGCCACGGCTAGCTATGGTTAAATTTCATCCCTGCTTGACTTGTGGCAAACCTGCTGAGGGAATTTGGAAAATGTGTCCCACCTGTTAAGTGCCACGGTAAAATGGCAGTTGCCATGCATGGTCGTAACCGTGACAAACTTTCACCACAGTGTACCGTGGCATATTGAATTGTCTCCAATACAAGAGCCATGGTAAAAAGCCCGTGGCAATTTACCACGGCACTTGGTCAATTACCACGGTTAACTCAGTCGAATTTCCTACTAATATCTTTTGATACTCACAAAATTAGCAAAAATTAATGGAAGAAAAAATCAAAACAAAGTTTTCGTTGAGAAAAAGTCTTGGAGCACCTTCGCCAGAGTCTCGTACTCCCCTTTTATGACAAAAAATGGAGGTAGGTTTTAGTAAATATTCCAACAAAAACGACCAAATACATTAAGGCTAAAAACGGTTGAGAAACGGCCAATGAAAACTCAAATAATCGACATTCAATGACTAATAAAAATCAAGTAACCAATATTCAAAACACCCTTTCTAAGCTGGTAGTGTCCCGAATTGCCAACATGTAGGTATAGAAGAAATTCTGAATTATTTTTGCTAAAATTCCTACTCAAAATAAGATGAGAAGCTAGACGATATAATTTCCATTTTGCTATCACAGAGTGGAAATTCAAAATGAAAAAGGGGGGAGGGGAAGTCATTATAATAACACAACTCATGATGCCTGTATTTTATGTCTTTGGGTCTGCTTAATATGCATATGTGAACTTCAAAATGATATCAACTGCCATCAATCAACCATGAAAAACCTAAAATGCAATCCAATTATTTATACAAATGATCCACCAACTCTAAACACACCATGGTAGGCCTCAAAATACAACAATTACATATGAAAAAAGCCAATGCCCATAAACTGCACTATTAGTTATGAAAACCTCATCTACTGATCAAGTTAATTTGGAAAGTAAAAATTACCAATCCATTTTATTGTCTTGAGATTACTAGAAAACTGAAATTAGAGTAAAAAAATAACTGAAAGTAGTGCAGGCATAAATGAGCAACATTATCTTCTTCTCCGACTTTCTCCCAAGTAGAGATTGATCATAAAGATATATAAATCCTATAATTTAGCATTTTAAACTAAATGGTAAAGTTATGATGACGATCTATAATGTCCTTCCCGACATCAACCCAAATCCTCTTTTATTAGGGCTTAAGACAGCTAACAGTGCAGGAACATTGATGGAATTACAGTTAAATAACAAAATCAATAATAAATATTTATCATATTGTATTATATTGATGTGATTTGCAAGCTGACTGATTAAGTGGGTGAGGATGGTGAGAGCTTCCATTATTTTTGGAGTTGGATCCATATGAAACAGACGCATCTTTGTATAGATATTACTCACATGTAGTCTCCATGTTATGTTTTTTATATTATTAACACACGATTGCAGCATCCCTTGAAGTTGAAAAGATTTGGCAGCCATGATTTTGATCATAAACTAAGGTCTCAACATGCATTATAATTAGAAGCAAAAGACAGCACCAGATCATCAACCATTGCCAACCACATCTCCTTTACTGGTGTAGTTGATCAACTTCATATGGGTGCCAAAAGGAATCAACTTTGGATTCTAGAAGAAATTGGTTTCACTTCCACTAGGGAGCCATTACTATCTTTTTTTCTACACATGAATCTCATGTGGTCTACGGGGATTTGGCTGGCAACTATATATATACATGTTGTAGTAATGTGTAAAAGTTTGTGATGATTTCATTGTGATAGTATTCTATGTGGGATGGTGATACCTCTCTTTTTCATGCTTCCTTGTGTATGTTGAACTCTTTTGTTTAAGAGTTTTGGCCAACCGTTGTTTTGTTGCCACTTGTTGATTGAAAGTGACATCATGCAAACGCGAACATACGTTTGGGTGATTGGTTTTGTTTTTAGCTCGCATTGACCTCTACACGTCGGTGTGTCAACGTAGATAGTTTAATTATTATTATTATTTTTCAAGACAGGTGGACTAACTCGCGCCGGTGGAGATTAATTAAAATTTTCAGCTCTTATCTAAAACTTTTATTTTTTGTAATAAGAAGTATTTTTTTAAACTATGATATAAGTTATCAATTTACGTATATAATAAAACAAGTCGAGATGAGCTGAATATTTATTCATCTTGGGTTTAATTATTTAAGATGGCCTTCCAGCAGATAATCGCTCATAATTCATAAATCAATATTGGCCATGCATCCCTGATATTGACTATCTAGAGTTTTTTTTCCGAAGAGAGATGGAGAGTTTTTAATTGATCGAGTACTTGTTTACCCGAGCTCGCCAACAATATGTAATTTTTTAATATTCATATTAAAAAACTCGATTCCTGTTGAAATATTGGATCTTTGAATATTATTAATCATGCAGCTTATAGTTTAAATATAAATATTAATCTTATTTAAATTAGACGTTTTAAATTGTTGTTATATAATGGTGAGCTTTCCTTTATTTTAGTACGATAAGATTAGATTATTAAGCTGTCCATTGAAGGCAATCAAAGCAACCATGACTCATGAAGAGCAAAAATATATAAATGGGAATTATAAAGTCAATAAGTGGGCAAACAAATGGATGTTTTAATTACTATCATTGGACAATTTTGATGTGCTCTTCTGCATCACAGGGAGAGTAAAAAATATGAAATATGAAAGCAGAGCAAAGAAAAATGATAATTCCTAAATTGTTGGGCCACCATTTTGACCTTCACATGAATATTTCTATATACGGTAATGAATATTTGACTCCCCTTCCTTTTTTTTCAAGTGTTGCAAATTTCTGCTTGGGATTTGTTATATCACACTCTTAAATGACACATAGAATCAGGCTTTTCAACATATAAGGTTATTACAAATAAATAGAACGATTTATACGCAACACAAACGAGTAATAAAAAACACGACAAATATACACTACGGGTTCAAAAATATACCTACTCCTTCAAGGCAAATCATGATCTTCAGTTTCAAATAGTCGAAAAATTACGAGCTTTCTGCCATCCAAAATGATACAAACTTCACTTTCCTCTGTTCAATGCAGCTTTCATCTTAAAAGTAAGAATATTAATATTTAATAAATAGACCCAAAAAGAACATTTAGGGGGAAGTGATGATTCTACCATTTTTTTAAAAAAAAGATTAAATGGACAGCATGAATGAAGAAAATAAAGCAGAAAGCTTTATCTTTGAATCATTATTGCTTCTCTTCGCTGAAAGCATGAACATGGTAAGTTCTTCACTAGCCAAGTAGCAGCCGATACCTTGACAACAAGCAGAACATTCATGTTTTAGGTTTAGCAATCCCTAAAAAAGGCAATTTAGCCGAATACAATACAGGTTTTCTTCGCATTATCTTTTTCAAGAAAATTTTTTATGCATCATATGCTCCACCATATCACCCATGCACACCTTGGTTATAGGGCCACAGCTTCCGTAATTTACCGTGCATTTGATACTGGGTTCAACGGGTATGGAAATACTCTTCTGGGTTAGGCAAGATACCATGGACAGGAGTGAGCTTAATTGTATAAAACCAGCTAAAACTTTCGACATGCTACCAACTGATGGAACCTTCATTCAGATCCAGCCAACTGCTGCAGTTTTTCCAGCATATATAAGTAGGACCGATAAACTAGTGTCAAAGAAATAGAACCACCCTGCCTGCAAAAGAAAATAGGTCATTCACCAAACAGTATAAATTTACATGCATCACCACTAATAACACTTGAACAACCAAAAATGCACCTATAAAGCCATCATCCAGAAGAAAGTAATAATCTTCTGTCATTGTACATTACTCACCATAAAATGATCAAGGCACAAACCGCCAAAGATCGACAGCAATATCTACTTCTTTCTTTTTGTGATGCTTGTAAAGTTTTGGTACATCAAAACGGAGCTGAAGCCCTCAGGAAAATCAAAATGTATGGATTAGAACCTTTATTTTTTAGGTTGAAACCTCAGAACTAAAATTCTTGAACACATACCTCACACAATACTTCAGCACCTTTAGCATTCAAATCCTGTAGTGCAATCCTTTTTATATGCTAACGGCCAACAAGAAATGGTTTTTAATTAGATGATAATCATTAAAACCAAATACAAGTAATCTCAAATAACAAAAAATGGCTCAAACAGGCAACCTAATTTAAAATCATATTATATAGTACAATCAAGAACTATTATTACAAGGACTACTAACATCTCTTGTGGAGCTCTTATGCATAGAATATACTGCTCGTGAAGCAACCTAAAAAAGAAAGTCAAGACTTTAGAAAAAAAGCATGCAGCTGCTATATAACAATCAGGTAAGATTGTGTTCACAAGCATTAATTGTTCTCACCTTCATCCCCATTGCCAAAAATTCCAAGTCAGCACCCTTCGTACGAGTACCAAATGGTGGGTTCATGACAACAGTGTCAACTACTCCACCTGCAAAAACTCAAAGTATGAAAAAAAAAAACTAAAAAACAAATGCCAAATTAAACATTGCAGTGATGACACAAAAAAGTGATTCCCTAAGCATTAGCACAATTGCATCAAAATATTCCAACGCTTCAAAATGGATGGCAGAGATATGATGTTTATAAGCTTGCCAACTTCAAAGGTGAACCTTTTAAGAACAAGCCAGAGTCAAATAGCTAGAATTGAAAGCATGTCTTTCTACACTATTTTGAGAAGTCATTCAACTGTACGGATACATAAAAATTCAGCATTTCCAAATAATTACAGAAAAAATGTGGAATGTAGTTGTTCAGTATGTAATTACACAGACATAGGGTCAACTATTCTCAAATGACCAAACTGCTTAAGAAAAAGTGCATCGTCATGTAATGTTTATCTGATACACATAAAAGAATTGAGGAAATCAGAGCTCTCTATACAGCAGTAGAAAGCATCAATCTGAGGAAAATTCCATTTTTTGATGAAAAATTTGACAACGAGATTGCTACTAAATATAAAAGCACAGAACATTACCCCTCCATTTCAAATCCTTGACGTTGCATCTAATAAGATTCAAATCCAACTGCCCGAAAAACCAAAAAAAAAAAATGTAAGGAAACAATTAATAGTTCATACATTTTTCTCCAATCAAATTAATTTCAAATGAACAAAATAACATGGTATGTAACGCATATCTACCATCCCCAAGCCACAAAAGGTCAACTACATATCTAAATACACAGAAGGAATACCTCAAACTCTTTGGCATTTAAAAAAGCGATTTCAAGCGATTCGGGATCAATATCAACACCGATCACATATCTGATGCAGAAAATATACAAAAAAGAAAAAACATACATACAAGAAGTCATCCATATGAAAAAGAATCCCTCATCAAATCAAGATATCAGCATCCATGTATTTTCCATCAGCTACAACATAAAAAATTCAATGAACAAGAAACAAAGACAATCATTTGAAGCATCCAATTCACCACCCACTTACTCGGCGCCGAGCAATGCAGCCGCCACACCCAACGTGCCGCAACCACAGCCTAAATCGGCCACAACTTTCCCACTAATGTCGTTAAACATATTCTCCGCCTAACCAAAAACACCAAACCAGAAATACCCGACAATAACTAGTTTCAATCATCTACAAATAAAAAAACATCAATTAAATGCCATATATATATATATGAATTACCGTGAAGAGAAAACGGGATGCAATGTGAGGGCCAGTTGGGTACTGTTCTAGTTCGATCTGCATAATAATTGGAATATGATCAAAACAATTCAAATAAAGATTAAAGAGACAGGAATTAGGAGGGATTAGAAGAAAAGATCGACTTTGGGGTTGGCGAATTGTTGCAGATTGGCCAAGACACCTTCCAATTGCTTCAATTTCATCTTCGAAGCTTGAGATGCTGTAAACAAAATATTGGGGGAATGAGGAGAATCCCTAACTCCGAAGCAAAATAATACGCCTGTGTATTCTCCAATTTGTCTACTTAGTTTATAGAGATTAGGAAAAAAGTAACTACTTAGTTTAAATCATGTTTAAGTTATACCGCAATACATGATTAAAAATTATAATAATTAATTATTCTAATTATAAATAAGTCAAACTTAAAAAAAATAATTATGAATGGTTAAAAGGTGAAATTTAACTATGCAGGTTTTTCCTTTATATATTAGTATTATCATGTTCACCCTTTTTCTTAAAATTTAACTTTAATTGTAATAATCAAGATGTTCTTTCAAATATTAGATTAAGATTCAACAATACCACATTCAATAATAAATACAATTTTTAGCTTAATTCATTAAATATATCAAAGATTTAAGGTTTGTTTATATAATATTTATAATTTATATATTTTGTTTAATGTCAATTTAACTTTTATTATTTCTTAATTCGGTCTTTAAAATGTATTGCTTTAATTGATTTTTATGAAGTGTTGTTCAATGTATGATGAGCTTATATTTATTTATACTTTTAAATATTTATATTTAAACTTGTCCTAACTCTATGTTTTCATTGTAGAGACTATAGAGTGCATCAAGATGAGTGAGTCTTTATTGGGCTTTATTAAGTCGTTAGCATTAGCATTAATTATATTTTATATCTGCTGATTTTGTTCGCAACTCCAAGTTGTACTGCACCAATTATTATTTATGTTAATTAACTTAGAGGAAATATAAAAAAAACTTTTTTAAATAAAATAATTAGTATTTTTCGTTCATACATTTCAGCATTTTATTACCTATTATCTATAAATTAATATATAATAGGATAAATTTATATCAAATTTTATTTAATGAAGAATAAAGAAGCATAATAATATTTATCTAAACATTCAGAGCTTGTAATTCTTGTAATTCTTTTATGTATATTTATTCGGAGATGTGATATAAGGACCATATTAAAGCACAATTAGAGCAAGTAAGCGATCAAAACAATGTAAATAAAGATTAAATAAATATTGTGATTTTTTAAAAAAAAAAAGAATTAGGAGGGAGTGATCAACCTAGGGTTAGAAAATTGTTGTAAATTGCCTTATACTTGTAAATTGCTATTCGATTTCCTTTATAAAAGATGGAAAATATTAGGAAATATAGAGAAAATTATACCCTTAAAAGGGAATAATTTACTTGTTTCTTTAATTAAACTATTTCAGTTTAGGTCAAATTAGTTTTAAAAAATTAAAAAAAGATAATTAAATATATGAATGGATCAAATCGAACAAATTTCAAACAAATCAAAATATAAATACAAAATTGAATGGAAAACTAGTTTAAGTACCATCGATTACACTTAAGTTATAGCACAATTTATTAAAACACTAGTCTACACAAATTTAAAATTATAATAAACTGTGTTGTCATAAATAAGTTTGAATTTTAAGAAGACATTATTAATAAGCAAAATTTAACCATGCAAGTTTTTTTCCTTTATATATTAATATTATCACAAACTATTATTACATAAAAACAAATGCATTTAAGTAACATTTAACTTTCAATATAAATATTAATGTATTTTTTTCAAATATTAAAATAAGATTTAATAATATAACATCGAATAATGAATAAAGTTTTTAACATACTACTACAATATCTTTATTTGATAAATTCATCCAAGGGTTAGGCTTGTAAATAAAATAATTATATTTAACATATTTTTGTTTTATTATTTCCGTTAATATGAAATTTCAATATATTATTCGATGTATTGTTTAATTAACTAATAAGGTTAGGGGTTTGATTGATTTTAACTTAATTAATGTTCGATGTAAGATGACATTATACATGTGGATCTATATATTTTACTATTAGTTATATTTTATTAAAGAGCCTTTTTATGGGAAGAGGGGAAAATTTTTTGGGTATAATTCGGTGGTGAGAGAATAAAGCATAATATCATAAAAAATAAAAAAAGTAAATTGACTAAAATACCCTCATTTGAAGAAATAAAATAAAATAATCAATTTTTTATTTAAATGCCAGCCCGCATGTAGTTGCGGTATGCAACGGCAGCAGCCGCCCAGTTTAAAAAAATAATAAAACAATAGGGCGTTAGGTAGTCGTGTCTGGTGGGGCAATTAAGCGGCAAAATTGCAATTTGGCCGTATCTTAGTGGTAGTTATCTTTAAGAAAAAAGAATGCAATTTTGTTATTATTGAAAATTTTCCTTTTTCGGTAATCATGTTTAAATCTCCCATCATGTAAAAATTTTTCCCTTTTCTCATAAAAAGGTCATTATTTAATTTTATTACTTTTTATTAGAAAATTTGTTTCATTATGTGGGTCAACTAATTTTTTTTTGCAAAGTCTAATTAATGCATAACTTAATGGAACATAAAGAACTTTTTCTTCATTAAAAACATATAATATTGTTCTCATGTATATATTTTATCATGTGATTAGCTTTTATATATTTCAAACATATTCAAATTAATTAGTTTTAAAAAATCCAAATACCCTAATTTTAAAATACATCAAAAATAGCAATCATAATCACAAAATAAAACATAATTTTAAAAGGTTTATCTTAACAATAAACAATAAAAAATTTTATCTTATCCGGGTAGGCAAGCACAGGGAATTTTGCAACATTTTACGACCGAATTTACGACCGCTAATTCAGTCACAATTTAATTTATGAAATTTTCAACTAATTTGTGACCGCATGCGTGGTTGTAAATCCATTTTTAAATTATTAGGTTTTACATCGAAATGTAGCTAATGATATTCGACCAGAAAGAGTGGTCACAAAAGTTTGTTGATCACTTTGTGATTGTAATTAGTGAACACAAAGTGCGATTACAAAGTTCCGATCGTTAACTTTTTCACTAAATGGTTACTAAACTATAGATATATTTTGCGACTAGTTTTACGATCGTAAGACCGACGTAAAAATTACTCGTGTCAACATGGACAATATTTGTTATCGAAGTTCGTAGTCGCAAACCTCCGGTCGCTAATGAGCGATTTTCTGTTAGTGATAAATTTATAATTTGATTAATACACATCATACTAAGCACATGCTTTAAAGTGAGAGTTTGCCGGATTTGATTTTGTTGGTAACTTCCAACCAAATAATATTTTTTTACTTATTCAATGAATGAGTTAAAGGGGAGAAAGAACAATCAAATTAATGTTAAAATGTACCTTAGGGCTGCCAATTAATATTTATAAGCTTGCATGTATATATTATTTACAGGAACATGCACAATGAATATGAGTATTTAATTAATTGGTTTATTTTGCCATGTCATTAATATTGATATATGAATATAAAGAGTATTTAATTACTTCGCTTGATTTTCGCATGTCATTAAAATTGATCTATAAGAGAAATGGTGTAGCTAAATAGGGATTGAACTTAGTATGACCAGCCAATTGACTGACCAATATAATTTATACATTAGCGATAAAAAAATTTGGTTGAAATTCTCTCAAAAATACCTGTACTAATTTCTTGTGTATCAACCTTAAATCCGATCCATCTTGTCCCTACTAGTACCTATGTTGGGAATCAGCAATGCTAATTAAAATTGTATAGCTCAGTCATAGAATTTGTAACACCTCGATTTTGGTTTATTTGAGAACCAAATAAAAAATGTTATGATTGAGTAGAGTCACGTTTAAAATTATTAGTCGGTAAGACTTGATCAATACAATAGATCGAAACAACCTGCTTGGTGTCAAGAGAATAGAAGACATTGTTAAATATGCGTCAAAACACATCAAATATAAATAAAGGTAATAAAGAAAATAACTGCGCTGAGCTTAAGTGTATGCGGCGTTAATCTGGCTTCCCACCAAAGTCAACTCAAGATTGCAATACCAATATATATTATATGAAAAACGTGAGTAACAAATGTTACTAATCCAAAAAATAACTAAAATGAACTGGTAAATGGGTATTCAATTACCCAAGAAAACTTATGAAACTTCAAAATTGCCTCACATTGGGGGGTAAGCAAATATACTTAAACAAGTGCCGGCTCACATGCTTAGTTCATAATCATATTCATACATATAACGCTTACACCCTCACATCTTCCATATCACCCATTACGGTACTCGAGTGGCAAAAAGAACACTTAAGTTAGTGCCACAAATTTCGAAAATACGCTGAATTACACAGTACCCTCATCCACCGCACTACCTCAGAGTTTGAAGGAGTACTAATGCGATTTATACATATCTCCATACCGCTCACTCTCTTATTCGTGAAATTCGTAAAAATGCACATACTTATATAATAGGCTTAGGGAAGAGGTTTCTATCATACATTTCTAGAGCTTCAGTTTGAAAACCAACAAGGATCTCATCCTTGTAGTTTTATTAAACATGCGTAGAAAATACAACTAAATGGCCTAACATTGGAGGGATGTAATAAAATGTTGCTAATGCCATCCCACGTATAAAACACGATTAAACTCGACACGCAAGGTGTCAAGTAGAGAGGGAGAGTCCTACGGACCTGTGGTCCAAGCTCCAAGCATATCGACACATCTATGGCAAGCTCAGACTCCGTAACCTATAGCAAAACCCATTGCTAAGAAAATGCTGACATCTCTATATGATGCATGCTTGTAGTGTGTGCTCACATCAGCAATACATCCTAATAAAAAGATTGTACTAAATAAATATAGTGCTAAACACACAACACGTAAATCGAGACATAATCAAGAAAACAACTAACAACAAATAATGAATGAATAAATAAATACACAATCATGAATAACTAGATATATAATACAATGCATAAAAACAATCAATACTCTAATTATAAAATAATAATATTATACACTATATACATAAATGGCTAAACACGAGTAAATATTATATATACTCGTGTTAGTAATCATATAAACAATTAAATAAGTAAATACATAATTATTCTATAAATAAATAAATAATAAATTATTTAATTTTAATTAATCATGAATAATAATAATATCATAGTCATCATTATAGAATACGTAATTAAATACAATTAAATAGTAACATACACGCAACATACAAGTAAATATATAAATAAAAAATATATATACAATTTAGTAAACATAAAAAGACTAACATTAATAAGTAAATATAATATTAATAATAACAAATAATCATGTAAACATACATCATATATGATGAACATATAAATAAAAATAAATGAATAATAATGAATAAATAAATAAATTAATAAATAAAAACACTTATAATATCCAATTATACTAAATAATATGAATATACATCTAAACTAATGTAAGGGCTTTCAAGTCGAAAACACTTATACATCCGAAAATGGTCGAAAAACGATTGAAATGGAGCTTAAATGGCCAACTAAGTCAACATGTACGAATTGACCGAGTCGAGGCGAGTCGACTCCGCTGAGTCAATGAGCAGTGTTGGCAAGGTACTTGGACGTGGCATGGGCTTGGGCATGACCATGGACACAAATAGTACTCAAATAATCAGAGGCGAACGCGAGCAGGAGAAAGGCGAACTGGGCAAACGGGTCTGGTAGAGGGCCGCCAGTTCTCGCACCAGAAAACGCCAACAGCGGCACGGTGGAGGTTGCCATTTGTCACGTTCGAAATAAGGGAGGACGGGGAACATTATGGTGGTGACGATCGGAGGAGTCCGGCCACTGGTCGGCCGTGAAACAATCAAAAAACCCCGCAATAAGAAAAATGGAGAAATATTTTTTTGTCAATTAAGAGCACATTAGTAGGTCATAGAAGGTAATCATTATTATTTTGTGCTCTCATGGGTAGGCCATATAAGATAATCAAAATTTTTATATAAAATAATTAACTTAATATTATTTTTTATAAAAATATATTAAAGATAACTACTTTTGGTAAGGTTGATGATTTCAAAATTTTAATGTCATTCACACTATTTTCATGTCAACCAAACAGACTATTAGTAAAACTAGGCAAAAGTTATCAAAAAATTCTATGGATGACCTCATAATAGCTGATCTAGTAATTGGCTCCTTGAGTCATGCCATAAAAGTTATCAAAAAATATACATATTTTTAAAAGATTGGCTAAATAATTTTTTTAAATAATGCAAATTATATATTTATCATTATTAAGTATCAAAAAAGTAAAGTTTACTAATTTCATATAATTTTTTATTAACATAGTTAAAAAATAAATATAAATGACTCAAAGTCAACTTCACTCCATGCATGATGAGTCGAGTCAGAACTACTATGAGCTTATATGAACAACATGTTTATTTGGAGTAAATTAGTAGGTCCCACTATTCAAAATTTATATAGATAAATAAAAAAATAAATAATAATGTTATTTATAAATTTTCAACTTCATCTAATATGTTAACCTTTCATCTCAATTATCAAAGTAATTAATGTAAAAATTAATTTTAAAATATCTTTAAACGTGCATTTGTTAAAAATATAAAAGCATGTCATTTTATTGTCAAAAAAAATATACATATCAACATCCTACTTATGACCTCTACATTTCATATATGTAAACCTAATTATGTGGGCCATAAGAAAATGTTCAAATTAGAGGTGTAGGTTATATAAGGTATATGAGGTGTAACTCACCTTAATATTGCCCTTCTTATATTTGAAGTAGATGCTCTAATTTTACAGATAGAAAGTGAGTTTTTAACCGGAAGAGGGGAGATAATTTTTTATATTATTTGGTGATGGAAGAATTAAGACAAAGTACTAGAAAAAAGGAAACTTTAATAAACGGGAGATATTTCTCTTCTTTTTTCTTTTTCTTTTCTTTTTTGCTTGGGGGACCACTCACGTTGATGGCTGGCAGGACCACTCACGATGGCCATATGCGACCGCGCCATGGTTGAGGGCAGTCAAATCTTGCCACCATGGTCGGGGACAACCAGATCTATTCACCCCATTGTAATACCCAACTCATACACAAACCAAACCATTATGTTATATTTTAGAAAGTTATTCATTAGGTTACTGCTTTAGACTAACATTGCAGAAGTGGATCTTAACCTTCACGAAAGCTTAAGATGGAAAGCCTAATAGGGCATTTATCCGATTCATGTTGATCATACTTAATATAGAAGGGATCTTAACTTAAAAGCTCCTAATTACTATTCTGAGTTAAAAGAGAGGCAACACCCTCCTCTTTAATTAAGAGTGTGACTTTGAAGAATGCATGATGTCATGAATGCTTGATCTCATATTTGAAGCATTTCTTACACTTCAACCTTGAATTAGGTAATTTATTACATGTAGGCACGCTAAAATATAGTCGTAGAGGTCATGGTTACCCGTTATATACCAACACCCCCCCCTTCTCTATGTAACACAATCAAACATGAACACATGATACTCTTCAAGTTCTAGGGATTCAAACCCGAACTCCTGGTCTTCGCATGGATTCTTTTAGTGGCGTGAACCATATGCTCCTCCAATTCACATTTTATAAAATACAACGTACAACTGCAAGTAAATATATTTAGCATACCTTGTGCTCCAATCATGAATTCCTAAACTATGGGGATTAACCAAAACTCTAGAGAAGATTGTTAGTTATTAGCCCATAGTTAACTTCCCTACACAAAAAATTAGTAAAATAAAGTGGTATAACACACAAAGCATACCATACCCAACAACACATGAACCATCACTTAAGCTTATTACATACCATAGCTTCAACCCACATAGGGGGTTATCTTAAATTCAATTTACATTCATCAACATGCATAACTTAACATATCATAAAGCAGCTACAATGTATAAACAGATGGTCGGTACCCCTGCCATGAGCCACTTGATCCTTCTGCCAACACAAGTTATTTCTAAGGAAATACAAGTTGATTACTGGTCTAAAAATAACTAATGATAATGCCAAAATTAACTGGAATAACCTAGTACCCACAAAGGAAATCTCAAACATCAAGTATAGGCTAGAGCCACTCAACAACTACACAAAATAATCTTACATATTGTGTCGAAACACTCAACGATTGTAACAACCCCGGACCGCCCATTCCGAGCCATGAGTAACAACCCCGGACCACCCATTCCAAGCCACAAGCCAAGTGTTACTATATGAAATTAAGTGTCTCATAAATTAATTTTCTATTAATTTTTAAGATTTTAAATAAACCCATGACATAAAATTTAATATAACAAATGTTTGGAATAATCTAAGCCTCATGAACCAAACCAAAATCCCATTGTCATGTAAACAATCTAAAAGTATAATAAAAAATAAGAAAAAAATCAAAAGTCTAATTATAAAGTCCTCCAGGTGTCCCAACTCCGCCCATCTTTCCATAATGCTCACACTTGAGGAAGCAATTCCACGTTAGTGATAAAAGCACTAAATCATATAATTACAAGAAATAAGTGAATATATTTCACAAAATCTGAATTTGAATCTTTTAATGATTATGAGCCTATGCCGAGCTCTTATTATGTTGTGGCTCCCCATCCAGCTAAAATCCCATATATGTGCATACACACTAAGTGGCACTCAGCCTGTAGTTACCAATGTTTGCCATTGACTCACCCTCTCGGTATCTCAAGTACATAATGAGTCGCTTTGCGCCACTGCACCTGTCACCACTTTCGGTGTGGGGGCAGGTGTTTAATTTTTCAAGAAGTTTGTGCTGCCCCGTGTCAGACCACTTTCGGTGTGGGGGCAGGTGTTTAATTTTTCAAGAAGTTTGTGCTGCCCCGTGTCAGACTGAATCAATTCTTTGACCTTGGTTGAGCTCAACGCATGGTGGTTGAATGTGGGCACAGGTTGATCAAGCTCCCAAATAGGAATATATAACATTGCGAGTAATTATACAAACCTAAAATTGTGATGAGACATCCGCAACTATGACACATGAACCTAAATGGATGAAACTTCTCTAAAGCCTTTCTTTTGTGAGTCAAATGTGGTCATTAACTATCAAGAGGACGTTTCATTAAACATCAACAGAATTCTCCTTTATATAGAAGAATATGTGTGAAATTCAAAAAGTTACTACATTAAATTTCTATAGAAAAGAATGCAATCACACATAACTATATTAAGCACTGGTCATTTCGTGTGATAACAAAAGTTTTTAAAAAAATTAACTATTGAGTTAAAGCGAACGAGTGTCAAATTGCACCTACGACTCCCAATCCCAAAAATTTAATAAATAAAACTTATTTAAAATCATCTATTAATACCATTGTATTGGTACTCGAAAGGTTATAATTGATAATTTATGATATTGATTCTTAAGAATTAATTTAATTAAATATTATTTATGGTTCATTCTAAGATTTACAAAACCCTAAATAAAATAACCTAATTATTTTTTTCAGGGTTTTACAATGGTTCTATATACAAGCCTGAAAAATTCAATGGCACCATGCAACGTATCATAATCAGAACCATATGTACTATAATTTAGTCAACAGTAACATGCTCATATCATACCTCACTTCTATGAGGATCATATAGAGAAACACACATAAGAAATCCATCCCGCACACACATATAGCGACTTGGGTAAGGGTTTATATCATATTGTTTTCTAGATATTAAGTTCAAAAACCATTAATGGATCTCAACCTTAAAATTTTATTAAATTGTGAACAAAAACTATTTATACAGCCCAAAACTAGTAGAACTAAATCAAATCCCACTAATTGTGTCCTGCGATCTTAAAACAAAGTTACGATAGAACTAAGGAGATATTTAAATAGTAGAAATCCTATATACCTGGGTGATTAGAGCTCCTCCTGCTAACTCAACGAGCTCATTCTGCGTATCCTGCCATCGTAATAAAACCCTAACCACACTCTAATTATTTTGACACATAAAATGAGGCAAAATTTTCACACATGCACAACATACTCTAAAGCATAATAAAGTTGATTAGCTTACTTAGTTACTTATCAATCATTATTAAGTAACTTAATTATGGTTCGGGGCTTAACCCGACGATTTTTTTGATGGGCCAAACGAAATTTAAATGGGCTGAAATTTAGCACAATGGGTCTTTCCTTACTAAGGGTCATCCACAAAAATCAATGTGGGCTAGCCCATAGGTTAACATCATGAGCAAGGCCCACTAATGTAAGGCTAAGGTACCAAGAATAGTATTTTGGGGCCATGAATGAACATTACTAAGGTTTGTTCATGAACTTGGAAACTCTAAATAATTTAGGGAAAATTAAGCAAGCTAGCCAAATAATCATCCAACATCTACCAAATTACGAACATCAAGTAGGGGCATATCCTAAGGTGTGGGTAAAATTTGGAGAAATTATGTAAAACCCCAACTTTAGATCAGAGTTTTACCTGATTGTAGTTTTTCTGGTTCAGGTCAGTATCGAGTTGGTTCAGGCAAGCTCGAGCTAGGCTAGTTTTTAGACTATGAGTATGGGCCCAGATGGCCGTATGAGCATGTTATAGTGGCTGAATATGCCCGACATGTAGATTATAAAAGCATGAGTTATCAGTGTATAACAAGGTATACAAATTTGTTCGTATATGTTAGCTATGGTTTTAAGCCTAGATCTAGGCCGTTGCAGTGTTTAGTATCCATTTTGGACTTTCAAGGTATCTCATTGCATGCATCATAAGGATTTCGGACCATGTGGGCCCAGCTTGATGGTGTTTAGGGTTTCAAGGCCCATTTACATTTCATGCCACGATTCCCACCTATAGAGTCAATTTTAAGACTCGAGTTAGTTTCGACTTCAGATGGTCACAATCCATAGGTGGGTCTCATTAGACCACGAGTTGTCAGACGTTCAAATCTTGCCACATGGCAAGATCGGAGCAGTCTACATTAGCCCTAGCATTCTCCCTTTGATTTTACTATAACTTTCCCACATTTTTTAGAAATATGCACCCATAGCGTCGCGGCCACTTTGGCTTGCCGCTGGCACGACTCCGGCCCTCCCCCGGTGATCGGATTGGTAGCGCCGCCGCATTCATTGTTGGCGACCAAGTTTTTATCACTGTTCATCACTGCTGTTGCCACCCTTTTGGGTAGCTTTTCGGCCGATCTGACCACCCTAATAGTTTCTTCTTGTCGAGATTTTCATTGTGAGACCACCCACAATCACCATCGTGGCCGCGGTCGCCGCGCTCGGAGGCAATACCGCCACTTTCTGGCCATTTTCTAGCCAGCCAATGGCCGAACTCCGCCAATTGTCACCACCAGTACCTCCGCCTTGATGCCCCCTATCGATTTGAACCGGCGGCGTGCCTAGCCACCCCGCCATCGGTGTTTTCCACCAACGGGCACCACCACCCCTTTTAGAGCCCGTTTACCTGTTTGCTCGTGATCGCATCCGCTGCGTGTGTCACATCCGCCTGGCTGTGCCCGAGTGTGCCAGCCGTGCAAGTGTCCGTGTCCATCACTCCAAACCAACCCAGCCGACCCAGTCTGGCAGTTTATTTAACCCCGACCAAGTTGGCTCGGCCTAACTTGGTCTGGTTCAGCTCGATTCAATCATGTTCAACCTGTTTTCAGCTGCTGCTCGACCATTTTTGGTAATTTGAGAACTTTTATATTAGTTTAGATACATATTCACATTGTTTAGCATGTTTAGATGTAATGAATATTTTTCTTTATTGATTAATTATTTTATTTTATTTATTTATTCATGATTATTTATTTCATATTATTTATATATTTGTTGACTATGATGAATGATTATGTGACTAATTATTGTTATTGATAATGTATTTATTCATAGATATTATTTTTGTTCATATTTATCTTATTTTATTTTATTAATTGATTGATTATTAATTATTTCTTACTCGTATTATTATTTATACATAATTAGGCGTATGTTTGTATATTTAATATTTATATTAATATTCTTCACAATTAATTAATATATTATTTATTTATTTATTTATCTATTGATTTATTTATTTATTTATTTATTTTTTTATTTAATTATTTATATATTTACTAACACGAGTATATATGATATTTACACGTGTCTAGTCATGTATTTATATAGAATAATTATATTATTATTTTATTATTAAACTATTATTTATATTCATATATTTATTATTTACCTAATTATCTATGAGTGTATTTATTTATTATTATGTCTCGATTTATGTGTTGTATGTTTATTTAGTGTTGTTTTATTTATTAGGTTGTATTGATGATATGAGCACACACCACGAGCTTGCATCATATATAGTTATCGGTATTTTACTTAGCATTGGGATTTGATATAGGTTAAGGAGTTCAAGCTCGCCATAGATGTGTCGATGCGCTTGGAGCTTGGACCACAGGTCTGTTGGACCCTCCCTCTCTGCTTGACTCTCTGCGTGTAGAGTTTAATCATGTTTTAGACATAGAACAACATCGGTGGAGTTTTATCGAATCCCTCCAATGTCAGGTTATTTAGTTGTATTTCTACACATGTTTAATAAAACTATAAGGATGAGATCTCTTGTTGGTTTTCGAATTGAAGCTCTAGAAATATATGATATAAGCCTCTTCCCTAAACCTATTATATAAGTACGCGTATTTTTACGGATTTTATAAATAAGAAAGTGAGCGATATGAAGATATCTATGAACTGCACTAGTACTCTTTAAAACCCAGAGGTAGTACGATGTATGAGGGTATTACGTAATGCAGTACATTTTCGAAATTTATTGCACCAACTTAATTGTTCCTTTTGCCACTTGAGCACCGTGGCGAGTGAAATTTGGAAGATGTGAGGGCGTAAATGTTTTATGTTTGAATATGAACCTTAGTCGTGCATACGAGCCAGCACTTGCTTAAGTATATTTGCTACCGCCTAGTGTGAGGCAATCTTGAAGTTTCATAAGTTTTTGTGGGTAATGGAATACTCATTTGCAAGATTGTATTAGTTATTTATTTTACCAGTAACACCATTATTGTTGGGTTTATCCCACATTAGTCATGGATGATGTTGGTGAGTTGTATATAGGCTAATGGGAAACCTTATTCCTTAAGTTAACTTTTGGATTAAGAGAGGCCTGTGACACTTATTGCAAGTTCCTTTTGGGGGCCCAAAGGGCCCAACAGTGGTATTAGAGCCAGATTAGGATCTAGGAGATTTGGTGTTTGCCTACGCCGATTGTGGATGTTTTCCTTCATGAGTTCCACCTGATGATTTGAGGGGAGTTTGTCAGGTAGGTGCCATCTGATTTAAGGGGAGTTATCAGACGATGATGGTTTCGGGGATGCCCGATGTGTGAAGGGGAGTTGTTGGGTTTATCCCACATCGGTCGTGGATGATATTGGTGAGTTGTATATAGGCTAATGGGAAAACCTTATTCCTTAAGTTAACTTTTAGATTAAGAGAGGCCTGTGACACCTATTGCAAGTTCTTTTGGGGGCTCAAAGGGCCCCACAGTGATATCAGAGCTTGGTTGGGGGCCCAACAATTACTAACATTTTTCATGTAATATATGTAAGTCTTGCAAATCCTGAGTCGACTTTGGTAGAAGGATAGATAAATGCTACACATACTTGAGTTCAGTACATTTATTTATTTTCTTACTTTTATTTATATTTAACAATATCTTTGATTTTCATGACACCAAGCGGGTTGTCCCGATCTATTTTATCGATCGAGTCTTACTAACCGACAACTTTAAATATGACTCGACTCAATCGTAAAATTTCTGATTCGGTTCTCAGGTGAACCAAAATCGGGGTCATACAAATTTTACTCCAAATAACAAAGGTCTAGATTTTACAACCGGAGCTAAGGAACTAGAGTTTAACCCTCCATTCCTATGCATTCCAATTGGCTGATTTTATTATCTACCTAAATGATGCCATAGTGAGCCCAAATTTACTAAGTTTCAAGTACACAATTATAACATTCTTAGATGATTTTTATATATTTTATGGTGTCTTTTAGCATGCTCAGAAGATAGTACGAACTCAAATCATAGCACATAAACCATTCATCTTGTTTCAAAACTTGAAGCTCACCTAAGGATAAATGAGATAAGTTTGTTTATGTTAGCTGTTTTCTCTGGTGACACATAGTTCTACATTTTATATGTTTATGCTTTGCTGTGCTTTAGCAATTTAAAGTATGTATGGGTGCTAAACTTGGTGAAAGGTAGTATGGCAATGTAGTAGACTTGAGTTTTGTCCTAAAGTTCTAATTACCAATGCAGAATTCATTTTGTGATTGAACTGATTACCTTTGACCTATATGTAGCTATTTTGTTTGCCAGGGACTTGCAAATGTTCGAATTTGAGGGCTTGATAACACTTGATTAGAGGTATTATTTTGTTTGATCTAATTCTAATTTTTTTAGCATTTGCTTGTTTTTATAGTTGATTAGTTTATACTAAGTTTTCAATAAATATTCATAAATTATAAAATATCAGCATCACACAAAATGGACATCTCTTTCACGAGATATGCCTGTATACCATTAATGTGCATGATCAAAATATACCGTGCTTGCAAAATTCATAACTATTTTTCTACAGCTCCAGCCTCCAAACATGATGAAACCAAAGCCAAAACAACTTTGAAGTCATAGATCTACATATATAAAATGTTTGAAACAAGCAAACGAGCATGCATACATACACACAGACCACCACAACTTTGGGTATGAACCAAAGGAAAGATCTTTAACTTATACAATGCTAGGAGAAGGTCTTTACCCCAAAAGTTTCCATTCCTAGGGGCAGGGAAGCTTGGAGAATCTTGGAAGAGGCCTAGGAGGGTGGAGGAGGAAGTAAGAAGAGAAATAGGTGGGTAGAGGTCGAAGAAGGAGAGAAAGAGTGAGAAATGGTTGAGATAAGGGGTATTTATAAGAAGGAAAACAAGCCCAATGCAATGGCATTGACGGACCCAACTGTGAACCACATGCAATTGACCTAGTTTGGGCACGAGGGCACTAACTGCCTTTGCGTTGGCAAGAAAATGAGGAAACCCTAGATTTGGGTGCAAGGCCACAAGCTGGAAGCCTTTGCATCCAAACAAAGGGTTGAAAACCTTATAGCTCCAGCACAAGGCGTAACACCCCGTTTTGGCTCATCTGTGAACCAACCCGGAAATGTCACCGGCGACCAAACCGTTCACTAATCTACTGGATTCGGTTAAGCAGACCCGGATCTACCCTCAGCGTCTTAAGGTGGGGATGCAACCATGAAATGCATGAATGGAAACAATTGGGTTCTAACGTGGTCCTACATGCATGCCATGACGTGCAAACAAAACAAAACCATACAACAAGCAAGAAATTTAAATAAAAATTCATTAATTTTTACGGAAAAATGGATAAAATCTCCCCTAGAAGTGCAATAAGGGCCTACTTGTCCACGACAAGAGTATATAAATATTTTATCAAAATACGATAAAACATAACAATCTACCATGGCATTCAATCATTATCTCATTCGTTTTCACCTGAGCCGAGTCTGAACTCCAAGGCTCCCTACTCATTCGCATTTATCCGTTCGTTTCATAACAAGCAATTCATCTAAACAAATACATCAAAATTATCATTCACGTAGCAATAACACACCATCATTATAGATTACACACGACAGGTACATGTGTGCGCGGTTCTATGCTGCTCCTCCGTAGTCCCGACAACTTTCATCCCTCGCATTTCTCACCTACATATATATAGAAAAACCATCAATAATGAGTGTTATCGGCCCAGAAAATAACTAATATCAATCTGGCACAGGAGAGCAAACTCTCCTGTTGAATCAAAACCATTACTTCCTCAAGAACTCTCATCAGGGCATATATGGGAGTCGTCGCCATCGGGTCAACAACGTCCTCCTTTCTTTCTCATTCTCATACCTTGGTCATTCTCTATCGCTTCTCGCATCAAATCTCATTCCTTTCCATCCTCCACACCTTCCATATTATTCCTGGCCTTGAGCACGAAGGCCGAGCACTCTCAGGCAGTCACCTTTAGTACCCTTTGAACCACAAGTCTAGACATGCATTGCATTGCAGTACCCATAAACCTCCACACTTCTCTGGGTTTGAGGAACTCAAAGGTGGAGTTGTCCGGATCCTCCGGGAACGAAGTGGGTTCTCCCTAGCTCAAGAGCCCACTCTTCCGAGAACACGCCCTATCTAAAGGCGTGGCCGTCAGTAACCCTCATTCAATCTCTCACCGAAAATGCAAAAACTATACATATATAGGCCTGGGTTGGGATTTATACAATAGGCCCGAAGGCAACTTATGGTGGATCTTAATTTTGAAAACTGACTCGTGGGATCTCATCCTCAAGGGTTATTAATCCGAACAAAACTGTTGGCTAAAAGGCCCGAGTCAAGTGGGATCCGATAAAACGCCACTTAACTCGTCCTGCACATGATAAATCAAATACACAATAGAATAGCGTAAATCAGAGAACGAGTCCTAAATGGACCTAGTAGAAGCTCCAAGTGTGTCCTTGTGCCTAGGCGGTGAGCTCCTACTCCATACCTACACATCAAAACTAAATACTAACGCCCGCTCATGATGCAGTCATACATCCTATATCACACATACACCCATCAAGCATCAATCAACACACATCAACCTATATCAATTCTAGCATGTCTACTTAGGCTAGTTTGCATTAGATCATAATCATTACTTAGTTACCCTAATTAGTTTCTTAGCTTCCATTTTTACCACTACTCAATCAAACAAATTTCATATTTTATCCTTAATCAAATCTACATTTATATATATAATTACAACACACAATTCACCAATCCTAGCATGCAATTCTAATAATCAATACTTTCAAAAAATTAAATTAGAATAAATTATACCTCGCATGATTCGTGGCTCTTATTCAGCACCCTATGGCGTCCGAAGTTTGATAGGGTTCGATCGGGGGATTCGGCGAAAGATCAGGTGATTTTTGACGAATTTTGGTGAATCCGGTTTTCCGGCGACTGTCCCAGTGGTTTTCCTTCGACTGTTCCGATGGGGCAATCGGGGTAAGGGTTAGTACCGGCTCGGTGAGCTCGTCCCAATGGTAGTGACAGCAAGGACGACCGCGGCGACGATGATTGCCGGTGGTGGCGTCGAGTTCGGTCGGGCGGTCAGTCACTCCGATCAGGCCCATGTCCGACTTCGATGGCGGCGCTAGGTAAGGGGGAAATGTCAGGGAGGTCAAGGGGTGGTCGTTGGGGTCACGACGGCGGCGGCGTGGCCTGGACGGCAGCAAATCGACAAGGGGAGCGTCGTGGTTTGTGGGGCGATTCTGGCGTCGTGGCTGCGAGACGTTGGCCTGGGTGGATCGTGGCGGCACAGCGACGGTGGGCGGTGTTGATCGGTGGCAATGCGGCGTCAGCAGCGGCAGCAACGACAACCACAGTGGGCGGCGAGGGTTTTGGATGGGGAAGTGTCGTGGGAGAAAAACACCCCCAATGGCAAACTCATAAATAAGTATTGACTCGATTCGTACTCGTAATGACGTTATTCGGCCTAAAACTATTTCTATGATAAAACATATAAAAGAAAAAAACTGCATACTGTTATATATTCTGATAACTCATTTCTCACCATCTTCTCGACGTTATCATCATATATTTGGTACACCTGACTCTCATCGCTCTTAACTCACGACTGGTCTCGACTCAGCATGCAGTTCATGAAAATGACTCGAGTCAAACCAACGGTTGAACTGACTGGTTCGGTAATGTAAAATTCTGACTCCAGTCACGTGTTTTACACAAGGGCACTGGGAGGGCACCTATGTTCTGAGCATAGTGTGTGCACACCTAGTGTTTTCATCCTAGGGTGGCCAGGAACAACTTTGGGTATTTTAGCGTGGGTCACACAGGGGCTAGGCTCACCCTTAGTGTATTCTAAACAAATCGATATGCACATTAGACACGCGAGGGGCTTGGTCCTAATGTCTAATTAAGACTCAACTCAATTCAATAATAACCGTAAATAAAAACTGTGGTGTCATAGTGTCCAACTGGTTGGGCCACACAAAAAGGATACTTAGGACTTGGCTCATACATATCATTATATATATATATATATATATATATATATATATATATATATATATATATATATATATATGAGCCCGGGGAGGCTATGTGGCTGGACATTCTCCCAACCCCCTTTCAAAAATAATGACACCGTGCTTCCTTCGCCCCTCCCCTGGCATGGCCTTCACCCCCCACCAGTGCAGCCCTCGTCCCCACCCCTCGCCGCGTCCCTCGCCCTACCCCGTCCACCTCCCCCACCTACTCTGGCTGTTGGAGCTGATGATCGAGTTGCGGGTGGCTGACAACGTGGTGGAGGTGTGGAGTGCGCAAACGGCTTTTGTGGCATACTTGTAGCGGGCTTTCCAGGAGGATGCGTGGAGGAACAACACCCTGGCCCTCCTGGTGCTCATGATGAAATGCACATGCAGAATCGAAGATGTCGTGGCCACCGGCTGGGTTTTGTCCACTAGGCAAGTGATCGAATCGATTTCTTTCCCTTTCTCCCTTACCTTGCTATGTTGATCAATGTAAGCTGTGGTGTGAAATTTCATTTTTTTAGGAGGTTGGAGTTGACCTACTAAAAAAAGTCATCCAAATCACATATTTCATTTTTAGGCAGGTTGACCTGCTCTAGCACAATCAAAGAGGCCGTCTGCTCTTGAAACAATTTTAGATTAATGGATTCGTGATTTGCGGGAGCTTTCTGTTAGTATAAATGCATTAATGGTCATGTCATGTATTGGTTCTACAAGTGCCTTGGTTGTCATGTATTGGTTCTACACTGCCATCAATGACATGTCCAGGATTCAATGTCTGCTGTGATGCGCATCTGTTGTTATGCCGGATGCTGTGCAAATCATCTTCCATGGTGGAAATGATGCCAAAAGACCATAAATTGTAAATTGTAAATCAGGAAGAGAATTTTTTCATCTGAAACCAGTCACTACTGTAAATGCTTTAATCTCTATAGTTTGCTTAATTTGTAGGATATTTTCAAAGCTATAGAAATGAGCTAGTTTTTGTGAATATCAATTTCTGTTTCAGGAACTAATAGAAAAGATGGGTGCACCAGCTATCTTTTTAGATTATTGTGAAGAAGCCTCATATCTTACTTGTTGGGTTTCTCCCACATTGGTCGTAGAGGTTGTTGGTGACTTGTATATATGCTAATGAGAAAACCTTATTTCTTGAGCTTGCTTTTAGATTAAGACAGGCCTATGACACCTATTGCGAGTTTCTTTTGGTTGTTTAAAGTCCCTTTCGAGGGCTCAAAGGGTCCAACAATAGTTTTGGAGCTTGGATGGGGGCCCAAAGGGCTTAACAAGTTGTATCAGAGCCAAGTCGAGCCGGGTGTTTGCGTATGCCAATTGTTATTGTTTCCTTCACTGGTTCTACCTGATGATTTAAAGGAGTTTATGCCAGGTGGGTGCCATCTAATTTAAGGGAAGTGTGTCAGATGATGATGGTTTCGAGCCACGCCCGATGTGTGAAGGGGATTTGTTGGGTTTGTCTCACATCGGTCGTAGAGGTTGTTGGTGACTTGTATATAGGCTAATGATAAAGCCTTAATTTTTGAGCTAGCTTTTTGGATTAAGAGACGCCTGTGAGGGGCCCAAAAGGCCCAACATTACTTCCAACTACATCAGCTCTATAACAGGATTCCCTCTCGCTATGCCTGTAAGCTTATATAGTGTTCTTGTTGATGCCCTTTGAGTTAAATTAAGCAACTTGAAATTCTTATGTGCATGTTGATGTTGCAGATTCAGTTAAACGCATTCAGACAACCCTTGGCAGTGGAAGGCAGTGCCTTGTATCCCTTGCTATTCAAATTGTTTTCTTTTTGGCATATGATGTATAAAACTAGAAGAAAAACATATGAGAATGGTGGAATCTGCCCTGGGGCTGCTTTCACAACCTGAGAAGAAAAGGGACTTGAAACTTGATTCTCAATAACTAAGGGAGATCAACTGTAAATATCTGAGGAAGAATCCAAGAAACACTGAAAGAATATACAGGCAGTCGCTAGTCTAGTGGATGTATGGTCTAACTATTAATGGTACACCAGCAATCGATTGGGATTGCTGCATGTATAGTCTAACTATCTATTTCTCCTATATCTAGAATTCTGGGTCCTTTTTATTACCGTTCCAATTATCGAGTTGGCTTGAAAGAAAATGTTGTGTTGTGTTTTGTTTTGCATTTTTTATGTGCCAGGCATGATGTGTCTAGGAATTGAAAAATATAGTATTTGTGTGATTGCATTTGCTTGATGGCATATGATAAGCATCATCTTTCCAAAGCTTGTCGTTAGACCACCAGTTTATATTTTTTGATGAATTAAACTGTTATGGATCTTTAGCTCAAAATTGACATAACACTCAAGAAATGCTTGGGGATGGTGGTTCAAATCCATCAAGATTTTACTTAATCAATATTTGATAAAATTTGAGATGTTGTAATTATATAAAAAAATAAAAAAGAGGTATGATTTATCATGGTTGTGTTCAAAGTGACATATATATGATATTAAAAATAATATAAATAGATAAAAAATATCATCATCATTCAATAACATTACAAAAGATTATAATCCACAAATGCACAAAAAATACAATGATAATATTTCTCAGCATGTACAACCACACATTATATAAGCCCAAAAATCCTATTGCATGGAATTATTGTTATAATTGTTATGAATATTTTTACATGTTGTATAATAATAACCTCTCTCATTACAAAGACTACATATCCATTTTTTTGTTTGAGCTTGGGTAACTTTGTATCCAGGCTTTAATCTTAGACTATTCTTGGGACGACCTTTAGTACTAATTACTAGGAAAATGTAGATCAAATTTTGCCTGAAGCGCCCGACTTTACCCACCAACCCACCAACCAAATTAAAAACACAGAGGATCAAAATATTATGACAGTCTGGAAGCACCCAACTTGACCCTGAGCAATAGACTCATTCTAATTTGAAGAAGCCAAACAGTGTCCAACTTTCAAATTTATTTTAACTGGTTGTTAAGTGTTTAAAATATACAATATTTACCTAGGTTTTTTATATGATTTTATACTTTTCGGGTATAAATATTATTAATTAGGTGATATTTTTTGTTATATTCTAGTTAATTAATATTTTATGAGATATGTTTAATTTTAGTGTTTAAATGCATAAAAAGATGAAACAAATTAAGCTTTAGAATTGAATGGTCATGACACTTGGGCCCACCTAATGGCTATAATTTATGGGGTTCAATGGAGCCGAGGAGTTAGAAAGTGGAAGGGAGATCATAATTAATTAGACTACATCGATTTGTAAACACCCTCTTCGAATTCTTGTATCTTCACTTCTATATAAAGGGGTGGCCATTTGTTATTTGAGATATCACATCTCATCTCTTGGCTTCGGAATGTAGTGAAAGAAGTGGTTTTAGGTTTTGAATTCTTTTCTTTTCATAATAAAAAGTAGTTTCTTTTTTATATTATTTTCTATTTTTATTATGGAGTAATATTTTATTTCATTCTAGAGAAGAATGGAACTTAACATGATTTAATTGAATTCATTTTATCCTTTTACTCTTTTATTCAATCGGATCGTTTAAATTATCATGTTCTAAATGCTAAGAATAGATTGATTGCCTATATCTTAGATCATGAGGTTTGATTAAATTTTGGAAGAAATTAATTACATTAGTCATTGCTAATTCATCATACGACGAGTCTTTTGACTTGTTTGTCGTTGTGGTCAAGAGATATACAACACCGTATGCGATTGTAAGGCAAATCTTAAGGCAATATTTTGTTGATTAATACATTATCACCGGGAGGTAGAAATTGAGGCCAAATAATAGAAGCATGAAGGAGCGGGAGCCACCATGTCATATAATTATCCTAGATCGACAATCCGAGGGAATAAAAGATAAGAGGAAGATTTAATGAAAATTATATTGATGTTGGGAAATTCGACTCTAGAACTAGTTTTATCATTTTAACTTTGCTTTTAACTTAAAGTTATTATTTAGATTTAGTTAAGTCAGTTATTTTTGTTTTGTTCTTTATTTTATTTTTTTAATTAATTATAGAAAATTCATCTCCCTGTAAGACGATACTTGAATTTATCATTCTATTACTTATTTTGACCATTTATATTTGCATGTTATTGAAAATATTCTAACACTGGTTTATTCTTTTTCTAGAAGCTAAGTATACAGAAAAGCTCAAACATCATATTTGTAGATGGAACAAATTATCGGTGTGACGGGCAAATTAAAAACCTTTGGTTGAAGCCCTCCACCACCTAATCCCAGAGCTACTGTCTTCTCAGCGTGTTGGGACTGCTGGATTGTGCTGAATTCTGAAGAACTTGAAGCAATGTTTTTTGAAGGCAGACAATTAGAGATACTCGAAGACACTGAACCAGGATTAACAAGACTCGCCACAGCAGTACTAGAAGGTTGCTCCATGTCTGATATTGATATGGAATCATCATCATGAAGAAATAGCTGACCACTAAATTCAATTTGTTACGAGCAAATACAATCAGCACCATCTAAAGACATAACTCTTTGTCATCACTTACAGAAGTGTAATAGAGGTAGCAGCTCTGGTCGGCGGCACGAGAAGCTGCAGCTCTAATCGAGCTCACCGGACTCCCAAGCTGACGCCTTCCGCCTTCATCCCACCGGCCGTACTGTGTAGCATCCCAGGAGAAACAGAGAGAACAGAGGAAGCGGGAAACAGAGAACAGTGGTCAGCGGCATCGAAAAAGCTGCAGCTTTGATCGAGGCGATGGCAACGGTGGACTCACCGGCGACCTCCTCCTCACAAGACTCCCCAGTCGACACCTATCGCCTTCATCCCGTTAGCCGTGCTGCGCGGCGTCCCAGGAGAAACAGAGAGAACAGACAAAGGGGGAAACATAGATCCTATGGTTGGCGGCACGATTTAGCTCAGCTTTGATTGAGGCGATGACAATGGTGGGCGTGTCGGCGACCGCCTCCTCACTGAACTCCCAATCGGCCACCTCTAGCCTTCAACCCGCCAGTCGTGCTGCGCAGCGGCCAAATATATTAAGGCCGTACAGTTATGGCTCATGCGGTATTTTGGCGGTGACAAGGATCAGTTCCTTGGTTCGTCGGTTTTTGTCTTGACTACCAGAAGTGGAAGCGAAACAGCTCCTCTACTTTGTCGTCGTCACAGCTACTACCGGCGCTATACTCTACGACTGCCTCCTCACTCGACCTCCATGCCGATGCCTCCCACCTTCATCCGCCATGACTGTGTTAGCTGTGTTCTGTGCTGTGCGGGAAGGACGGGAGGGATGTGTGCTGTGCGGCATTGCGGGAGCAGAGCAACAAACAGGCGGGGTTATTTTGTAGCTGTTGGATATAATCCAATGGCTGCTATCAAACTGCAGCGCGGCCATTGCTTTGCTGCAGCACACAAAACTTAAATCCTATATATATATATATATATATATATGTATATATACACACACACACAAACACACACATACACGACGAAAAGCTGGATAAGAAGACATGATTAGGGTCTAGACCAAACCGGTATTAAGATCAATTTTACAACTATAGTCGGGGGCGACTAGATTGCCACCCACATGGGGCGGTGCTGGCCACCCCTTTAAAAAATATTTTCAATTTTTTATTTTTGAAAAATTTTTATTTAAGGATAGTTTGGATATTTTTAATAAAATTTTCCTCAATTTCTAGCCAGCAACCGGCCGAACTCCTCCGATTGCCACCACCATCATTTCCTTGTCACATGGGCTGTCGATCCTGAGTAGCAATGACCCCAGCAGAGCCACCGTCAGTGTTTTTCGATGACGGACACTGCCGCCCCTTGGGCCGTTTACCTGCTACCCGCATTCGTGTCCGCTTGGCCATGCTCGGGTATGCCAGTCCAAGCCCGTGTTCGTGTCCATCAGTCCAGTGCATGTCCGTCTAGTTAACCCAGCCCAGTTTTCCGGTTAACCTGGACCGAGTTGGTTCAGCTCGGTTCGGCCTAGTTTAGCTCAGTGTGGTCCGATTCAGCTCATTTTCACCCCATTTTTTGCTATTTCTCAACCGTTTTTTTGTAATTCGAGAGCCATTATATTAGTTTAGATGCATATTCACATTGTTTAGGATGTTTAGATGTTATGAGTACTTATCTTTATTTATTAATTATTTTATTTATTCATGATTTTCATTTCTTATTATTTATATATTTGTTGACTATGATGAATGATTATGTGACTAATTATTGTTATTGATAATGTATCTATTCATAGATATTATTTTTGTTCATGTTTACCTTATTTTATTTATTTAATTGATTGATTATTATTTATTTCTCACTTGTGTTATTATTTATATGTATTTAGTCGCATGTTTGTATATTTAATATTTACATTAATATTTTTCATGATTAAATAATGATATTTATTTATTTATTTATCTGTGATTTATTCAATTAATTATTTGGTTGTTTATTTAATTATTTATATATTTACTAACTTGAGTATATGTTGGTATTTACTCATGTTTACCCTTATATCTATATAGTACAATTATATTATTATTTTATGATTAGTGTATTGTTCATGTTTATGTATTTATTATTTATCTAATTATCTATGATTGTATTTTCATGTTTATTTATTATTTATTAGTTATTATTATTATGTCTCGATTTTTATGCCACATGTTTAGTTATAGGTATGTTAGAACTGTTTCTTTTATTAGGATATATTGATGATATGAGCATACCACAAGCATGCATCATATAGAGATGTTAGTATTTTATTTAAGTGGGTTCCGATGTAGGTTTCAGAGTCCGAGTTCGCTTTAGATGTGCATATACGCTTAAAGCTTGGACCACAAGTCCGTAGGATTCTCCCACTCTACTTGACTCCTTGCGTGTTGAGTTTAAACGTGTTTTAGACGTTAGATGGCATCGGCGGTATTTTATCGGATCCATCCGATGTGAGGCTATTAAGTTGTATTTTCTACACATGTTTAATAAAACTATGAAGATGAGATCCCTTGTTGGTTTTCGAACTGAAGCTCCAGAAATATATGATGTAAGCCTCTTCCCTAAACCTATTATATAAGTACTCGCATTTTTATGGATTTGACGAATAAGAGAGTGAACGGTATGGAGATATGCATGGACCACACTAGTACTCCTTCAAACCCTAAGGTAGTGCAGTGTATAAGGGTACTGCATAACACAATACTTTTTTGTAATTTGTGGCACTATCTTAACTGTTCCTTTTGCCACTCAAGTACCGTAACGGGCGAAATATATAAGATGTGAGAGCGCAAGCATTGTATGTATGAATATAAACATTTGCCATTCATGCAAGCTAGCACTTACTTAAGTATGTTTGCTTACCGCTTAGGGTGAGGCAATCTTAAAGTTTCATAAGTTTTCGTGGGTAATGGAATACCCATTTGCTAGATTATATTAGTTATTTTTTGAACCAATAACACTTTTTACTGTTGTTTTTCATATAATATATGTAGGTCTTGTCAATCCTATGTCGACTTTGGTAAAAGGACAGATAAATGTTACACACACGAGCTCAGTGCGTTTATTTTTTCTCTTACCATTGATTATATTTGATGTGTTTAGATGCGTATTTAACAATATCTTCCATTTTCATAACACCAAAAAGGTTGTTTCGATATATTTTATCGATCGAGTCGTACCGACCAACAACTTTAAACATAACTCGACTCAATTGTAACATTTCTGATTCGGTTTTTAGGTGAACTAAAATCTTTACAATGATTGTATCATTCCCCCTTTTTGAAAAATATTCACCCTCGAATTTAGTTCTAAATAAAAAGAGAGAGATCAGAAACATTGAAGGTTGAGTTAACTTGATGTTTATCAGGAAGATCAATTTTAAAGGCAGTATCATTAATCTTTTCCAAAATTTGGAACGAGCCATCACCATAATGGTCCAACTTGGACTTTGTATGTTGGGGAAATTGTTCCTTGCAAAATGAACCCAAAGCCATTCTCCTAGTTCGAAGGAAACTAGCTTTCTTCCTTTGTTTGGTTGGGCAGTAGCTCATTCATTGTTTCACAAGATTTGATAACATACTTTCTCATGAATCTGCTTCACCAAATCTATCTTTTGCTTTCCGTCTAATCTAGTAATTTCATTGACATGCAAAGGAAGTAAATTCAATGTGGTTAATGGATCAAAGCCATAAACAAACTCAAATGGAGAATATAAAGTAGAAGAATCAATAGTTCAATTATAAGCAAATCAATTAAAGGAATGAAATCTTCCTGCGACTTCAATTGTTTCTTAATCACAATACATAATAGAGTTCCTAAAGTTTTAAGGGTGATTAGGGACTTGGAGAGCTGTGTAAAGACCATGTTGTTTGACTCAAGATTTGGCCTTTTAACATGTCATGCATTTATTGTAAATACTTTCAACATCTCATTTTATGTGTGGCTAGAAAAAATGTTCTTTTAAAATTTCCAGGGTTTTGAGAATCCTAAAACGCCCCATCAAACTCCCCCCACAATGAGATTCACAAACAAGAAGTTTGCATAATGAGCTTTGTGGAATGCAAAGTTTGTTTGTGTGGAATAATTAGCCATCTTGTTGGTAAAACTTATCAAAAGGTTTTACTTTACAAGTTGGTAAAACTTGTTAAAAGGTTTTACTTTACAAGCATCAAATATAGTTGAAAAGTCTAGATCGCTTAGGCATAATTTCTTAATATGCTAAAAACCAATAAACTTTGCAGTAAGAGTAGAAATAGCAACATACCTTTGAGATAATACATCTATCACAACATTAGCCTTACCTATTTGTACAGGATAACATATAAGAACATTTCAATGAACTCAATCCAATGAGCATGTCTCCTATGCAACTTACCTTGTCCTTTCAAATGTTTCAAGAACTCGTGGTTAATGTGAATGACAAATTCTTTAGACCATAGGTAATGTTGCCAAGTCTTTAAAGTTCTCACTAATGCATAGAGTTCTTTGGCATATGCGGAGCACTTCAAAGCAACCCCATTAAATTTCTAATTGAAGTATGCAATGGGTCTCTTATCATGCATAAGTAGAGTACTTAGCCTTTCTTTCATAATGTTGAATGTCGTATCTTCTTCGTCTCCTTGTTTGAAGCCAACACTTTTCTTGATTATTTTAGTTAATGGTCCAGCAAGGGTGCTAAAGTTTGGTACAAACCACTGGAACAAATATGCTAAGCTATGGAAACTTAGAACTTCTGTGATGATAGAAGGTGTAGGCTAATCCTTGAATGCTTTAGTCTTCTCCTCGTCCACTTCAACACCTTTGGTACTCACAACAACCTACAAAAGAACTCTCTCTATCTAAAAGTTACACTTCTTAATGTTATTAGCATATAATTTTGCAAATGTCAAAGTCTTGAGAATGTAGGTCAAATGTTCAATATGGTCATTCAAGCTCTTATTATAAATCAAGATATCATCAAAGTAAACAACAATAAATTTTCTAATATAAGTTCACAAAACATTATTCATCAATGGCATAAAAGTACTTGGTGAACTAGTTAACCCAAATGGTATTACTAACCACTCATATAAACCATGTTTTGTTTTAAATATTGTTTTCCCTTCATCATCTTCTTTCACATAAATTTGTTGGTACCCACATTTTAAATCTATTTTCGAAAAGAGAGTGGAACATGTTATCTAAGAGAGGTTTGGGATTTTGAAACTTTACCACAATTTTGTTGACTGCATGACAATCCACTCACATTCCCTATGTTCCATCCTTCTTGAGATTTAAAAAATAGAAACAATACATGGGATTATGCATTCTCTTTTATGTTCTTTGGCCAACAACTCTTCAACTTGCTTTTGAAGTTCATTAGTTTCTTCTGGACTAGAACCATATGTTTTGGGAGTAGAATTCCACTTGTTCTTCCATGAGAAATTATAACCATATGGTTGTGTGGATGATCTACCACTTTTTGTGAGTTGTTTTTCAACCTTCAGAGCCATGTGAACTACATCTTCAACCTCCCATATAATGCTGTAATTCAACAATATCGACAATTTCTTGATTATAACCACAAATGAAGCGAGCCATGTTTGCCTCCCTATCTTCCTTAGTGTTGACTCGAATCATGGTAAAATCTCTATTTCTTTACGATACTCCACCACAGATTTTGATCCATATTTAAAACTTTGTAAGTTAAGATGTAAGTCTCTATAATAATGAATGGGATCAAACCTTCGCCTCATACCAAATTTCATATCTTCTCAATTGCTAATTAGAAATTTGTTGTTTCTTCTCCTAGCAAGAACCAATTGATCCAACCAAGTAAGACTTAATTAGTTAATGCAATAGCAACAAGTTGAACATTCTTTTCATTTGAAAAGTTATGACAATAAAAGCAAGTTCCACCTTTCTTTCCCATTGAATATAAGTTTTAGGATTATTTTTATCTTGAAAGGATGGGAATGGTAAGCTTAATTTAACCTCTGTTTGAATCTACTGCTTCCCTTTCTTGACACGTAGGGTGTTGATGTCTTTGTCTTCATAGTCTAGTATTTTTATCTCTCTTCAATGTGACATTAGATGCTTTGTCATCAAAATCTTCTAATTCATCTGCATATGCATCTTGAGGGTGGTCTCCAGTTAGGTCTTCTTCCTCAAGGCACAAGGCCTTTTGCAAGTTAGCAACTATCAAGTCATTTTTGATTTAAACAATTTCAGATCTCATTGAATTGCTCATTCACACATGCAAACTACTTATGCATGGCTTCAAAGAAAAACTTATTGACTGTCAGAGGCTGATTACTTTTATTTCCCGACATGATGAAACCTATAAAGAAGTGTTAGAAAAAAATCCTCACTCACTTCCTCACGTATTAACACTTGTAAAGATGTCATTCAATCGCTCCAATTTGTTCAAAAATGTTCTCCTCAAAGTCCTTGAAAAACCAAGAAAAGAAAATTCCTAAGCAATCAAATGAAAACCAACACCCTTAAAATATCAATTTCAAAAGGTGCAAACAATACATTTAAAGGATGAAGGAAAACAAATTTAAAGGATTTAAGATTGAAAGACAAAATTAAATAACATATGGAGATGGAAAAAGAAGGATACAAGTTGAAAAGACAACAAATAAGCTATCTATAAAACTCTTCCTTTTTCTTCTTTCTTTCTTTTGTAGTACTTATTCCTTTTTCTTTGGTCTCTTAATCAATTATTTTTTATTTTATTTTACTTGAACTGAAATAAGACATAGAAACTCAGGACAGGTAAACCTTGTTTGCAAGCTAGAAGCTATGATAACCAAATGATGCAAGGCTTCGTGATTCAAACACAAGAAAACTATTGCCAAATCGTCCAAAGGACATATGTAAGATGATGACGACCAACCCCATGGTTATATTGAACGAGAAACTAGCAGTATGAATAAAATAAATATTGACCTCTTCGCTATGAAGAGTAAGAAAACCATTATTACAAATGAATATTGACCATGTGGCTATAGAAAAGCCAATAACTAATAATATAAAGTTAGAAAATTCAAGTAGTGGCACTTAAAATTTCGTCAAGTTTGACAAGAACAAGTTGGAGAAAATTTCTTACAAAATAATATATTGTGAAGTTGGACGATTACAACTGAAGTTCTCTCAAATATTTATAGGCAAAAATATTACTTGGGTGTAAGTATCATCCACCTAAAAGTATTAAAACCTTGGAAAGCTGAAAACTCTATTTCTTGCATGGGGTGGTTCCAACAAATATGTGTGCCTTGAAAATGTGCAAAATATTAAACAAAAGCCAAATTTCTAAGTGGGCTTGATTCAACCATTATCTACAATTATTAAAACCCTTTTTGACTTCAAAATGGTCTTCTTGATAAATTAGCACAAAAGCTAACTATGAAATTGGGCTTTAGAATGGTCCTTCCACTTGGTTGATGACTGATTGGGCTAATTTATCTTATTTTCGATCTACATAACATTAACCATCTTCAAGCCTAGCTCATAGAGATATTCAAACACCTTTTAGAGCTCTTCAAACTCATCCTTTGAGCACAAAGATGAAGTGTCCATGATGTGACCTCAACAATTAAATTGTGAGAAATATACTCCCAAACCATCCAAAGAAGGTTTGGCAGATAATGACTACTAACCACCCGGTTATATTTAACAAAAAACCGATAGTATGAATAGCAGGAATATTGACCCCTTTGTTATGAAGAGCATGAAACTAATATTATCAAGGAATATTATACTTGTGGCTACTATATGAGAGCTGAAACCAATATTAAAAGGGTTGAAAATTCAAGTAGTTATACTTGAAACTTCTGCAAGTTCGACAAGAACAAGTTGGAGAAAATTTCTCACAAAATAATATGTTTGAAAGTTGGATGATTAAAAATGATGTTCTCCTTAGTATTTATAAGTAAAATAGACTACTTGGGTGAAAGTTACATCCGCTTAACAACATTAAAGGCCTAAGAAAGTTGTAAACTCTATTTCCTACAGGGGATGGTTCCAACTAGCATTAAGTGCCTTGAACAGGTGTAAAACATTATACAAAGCCTATTGTCTATGTGGGGTTGGTTCAACCATCATCTACAATCATTAAAACACCTTTTTACCTCTAAAATAGTTTGAAAGTAGCACAATAGTTTATTACAAAATTGTACTTTAGAATGAGCCTTGCACTTGATGTGATGACTGATTGGGCTGGCATATCCTCTTTTGACTTAAAGAACATTTATCATCTTCAAGTCCAGCTTATCTTGTGTAAGATCATTGCCTTCCTTTACGTGCATAAGAAGCTTTTGCACAATATATTGTAGTTTCCTTGCTCGAGCTCCTGTGATTGGTCCAACTGGGATCTATAGGTTATCTTTGTGCTCTTTAAGCTTTTCTGAACTATCTTTGAATTTAGCCAAACTTTCGTCATTAAAAGTTACATCCATGATTGTATCAGCCCATCTTGATTCACCAAATTCTCAATTTAACTAAAGGGGTGATGCTGGTGAGAGCTAACTAAGATCGCAAATAACATTTGTTAGATCCCCCAAACTTAGACCCTTATAAAATCGCAAGAATGGGCACTAAACAAAAACGATTAAGCACAACTAAAATAAACATAATAAACACAAATAAGGGATAATCATGGCAAACAAACAATATATATGAGGTAACAATTAAATAAGCACACAAGTTTAAACTCATAAAGATACTTACTTTCGCGTAACAATTAAACAAGTTTCTAGGTATTCTTGATCTTGTTTATTTAGTTCTCTAAAACAATTAAATTAAACACAAGAGCACTAAGTGAAGTGTGCAACAAAGTAAGAAAAATAAGAATAAACACAAAGAGGGAAGGGCTAAGTGCTAAGTGCTCACACACTTCCAACACCTTCGAGCTCAAACACTTAAGCCTTGCTTCCCAATAATCCTCTCTTAGGATTTACACAATGACAATACTAAGACTACAAGCTAAAATTAATGGCCAATCCTAAACATAAAGTTTGAGCATTTAAGAAGTCTAAGAGAGTTCTAGGGGTTTAATAGCATCATTGGTGCCTCAAAACACACTCTCCAAGGTCCTATTTATAGCCTTGGACGTTCCTACCCAAAATAGTAGCCGTTAAACTTTGAATCCTTAAAGTTTGCTTTTTCTAACGGCTAATTTTGACACTTTTTAAATGATCGGCTACTGAACAACCTGCCGAAGTCCCTGTCGATCATGCGAAAACACACATAGTTGCACCATTGACTCTACCAAATTTTCACTCAAGCTTCCCTTCAAGTTCTACGGAACTTTTGATTCTTGCCAATGCAAATTTTAGTGGCTGAAGCTTTGTTGAAGTCTTTTTATGCTCACATCAAGTTTTCCTCATGGAAGTTTGGAAGGCCAAACATACACTGAAGTATTGTAAAAGTCTTCCACATAAGCCCTAGGATTTTCTTCCTATCAACCATTGAACACTCTGTCAAAGTGCTTGCCTAACTTTCCTTTCAACTAACTAATTAGTTTTTACTATTAAAACTAAACTATGGCTACTAGAATAACCATAATGCTAAGTAAGTAAATTTACTTAAAACTTACTAATCAAATACCCTTTACAAGTAACTAGTTAGTCTTTGTAGATAACTATATTAAAAATAACTAAGTCTTTCACCTTTGTGATCGCTAGAAAGTTGGCTCCTTTAGAGTTATGAAAAACTAGGCAAAATTTGACTTAGTTTTTTCAACAACTATATGATTATTTATATGATTGTTAGATGCATGTATAACATGATTGGGGTCATGAACTTAATCTAGGTGGTGTCAGTTTTGGGTTAAATAATATAGAAATCGATGTTTGAACATGTGGATGATGCATGAATTAACTATTTTAAAGTTGTGTGACTAAGCTATTCTTTGGTTGCTTTTGATGTGCAATGCTTTAAAACCCTTTTATCCACCAAGAAGAATGAAAAAAATAGCCAAGGAAAAAGGAGGAAGGAGGAGCACCACGTTCACAAGAGAGAGTGCCACTCTTAGACTTTTAGAAAAGAAAATTGGGTTGGCTTCTTTCAATGAGAGATTATATACTCCACCCTTGATTCTCCCATTTCCTTAGTTTCCCTTCAAGCCTCCAAAAAGCCTAGGAAACTAGTTAACCATGTTCTAACCTCAACTAAAAACATTAAGGGTTACAAAAATTTGTCTGTTTAATGATATTCAGCCAAAATCATCCAATTTGGCTATTATCGGTGAATCAGGTAGCCTTTTTAAATGTCGGTTCCATTTAAACAATCTCTTAGACTATTTTAAGAGTCACACCAATATTAAAATAAATAACCCAATATGGTACATTACTTTATCATAGCAGTTGGCACGCTACTAACTAACTGCGTCCAATTATCTGATTAAGCAATTTCATTTTTCGTTTATCCAACTAGTCAAGTTTGTCTCAACTAATTGCTCTTTTCTCACCTCTTTCATCATAAAGATCAATCTTTTTATTTAGAGCCAAATATAATCAACCTTTTTTTATGAATTAATCTACATATTGCATACTGTATATGCGTTCAAATATGAAGATTTTTTTCCCTGGACTGAAAATACTAAGCATAAATTTATAATTGTCTCTAGAAAAAATGTGTCGATGATAAAAGCTATAAAAATAGCAATTAAAGACTGGTTTTTATATCTTCCCCCCTTAGGGAAATTTTGTCCTCAATTTTTGCTCACTTAAACAATTCGGATACTTTTCCTTCATGTTAGACTCCGTCTCCCATGTAACTTCCTCTAGAGTGTGTGTTTCCATAGTATCTTCACTATTGGGATGTTTTTAGTCCAACACTTTCTCCATTTTGCCTAGGATCTTCATGGGCTTCTCAATATAATGACATGACCTCCCAAGTCTCTAGATCTTTGTATTCAATTTTGTGTGAAGCATTTAGATCATACTTTTTCAACATATATATATATATAGAACACATAATGTGTTGAAGTTAATTTAGGCAGTATTGCTAACTGATATGCTATTTCCCCTACCTTTTTTAGAATCTTAAATGGTCTTACATTCTTCTTCAACACATGATATTCATGATGGGATTTTCCAAATCCCATAACATGTTTTACTGGGGATATTTTCAAGAAAACTGGTTCTCCAACCTTGAAATCTAGTTGCCTTCTCTTTAAATCTGTATAAGATTGTTGTTTATCTTGAGCCTCTCTCATTCTTTTCTTTATTAACTCAACTTGCTTACCAGTTTCTTTAATCGATTCCGGGCCAACAATAATCTGATCTTTGTCTTGGGCCAGAATGAGTCGGTCTATATATTCGCAAGATTTTGTAGTAGACTGACTCTTGACAAACTTGATCACTAATGATAGATCGTGGTGTTCCAAATTTTGTGAATATGTTCTTTTTCAAAAACTTAATCACCACTTTAGCATCATTTGTTGGAAAGGCAGCTGCTTGTACCCATTTTGAAACATACTTCCATGCAAGGGCATTTCCTGCCGCCGAAAATGTCACATCCTTGTCATTTATTAAAATGCATAAAAAATGAATGGCATCCTTGAATAATGTTGGCCAGTAGAATCCGAATTGTAACACCTTCATGAGTGTTCTTTGCCCTCCAAAATGTCCACAATTGGCTGAAGTATGGCAATGATGTAGAATATTGCATATCTGCTCTAGAATATATCTTCTAATAATATGATCAGTGCATAGTCTAAATAGATAGAGGTAATCCCAATAATAATTATAGACACTATGCAAAAATTTCTTCTTTTACTAGGGCGAAAAATCTGATAGAAGTACTTGACCAACTATAAAATTGGCTTAATTAGCAAACCATTGTAAGTTTGAGGCACTAATCCAGAATAGTAGTTCATTTGGAATACTATCCTGAATTGGTATAATTTCATCCACCTTTTCCTCATTTTCCAGCCTTGACAAATGGTCAGCTAATGCATTTTCAATCCCTTTTTAGCTTAAGTCTTTATGTCAAATTCTTGTAATAACCACGCCCAAGGAATAAGCCTTAACTTACCATCGTTCTTTGCAAACAAGTGTTTGAATGTTAAATGATCAATGTGGAATGATCTGTGTTCACAAGGACCTTAGCACCAATCACATAAAATCTAAATTTTTTCAAGAACATATATCACAACTCGTAATTCTTTTTCAATGGTGGTGTAATTTTTATGATTTTCACTGTGTGTCTTACTTGTATAGTAGTGTGGAAAAGCTTGTTTAGGAACTGGCCCAAAAATACACTAATAGCATTGTCTATTGCATCACACATCAACTTAAAAGGCATTGACCAATCAAGCAGGTGTCAGTTTTGATTTCAATTCTTTAAAAGCTTGCAAACATGCCCAATCAAACTTAAATATTGCATCCTTTTCCAAAAAATTGCACAATAGTTTTCCAATTTTTAAAAAGTCCTTATTAAATCTCTTGTATAATCCTGTATGGCCTAAGAAACTTTTAACACCCTTCACTATGATAGGTGGTGGCAGATTCTGAATAACTTCCATTTTGGCGCTATCCATTTCCAAGCTTGTGCTTGAAACTTAATGTTTTAGCTCGAATTCTTCTTGAACCATAAAATGATAATTTCCCAATTTAGTACCAAGTTAGAACTTTCACATCTATATAAAATTTTGTCAAGGGCTTTTAAATATTCATCATAAGTACACCCAAAGACTGAGAAGTCATCCATAAAACCTTCTGTACCATTTTCAATCATGTCTAAGAAGATAGACAACATATATTTTAAAATGTGCCTGATGCGTTGTAGAAACTAAAGGGCACCCTTTTGAAAGTAAATGTTCCATTTGGAGATGTGAATGTAGTCTTCTCTTGATCCTTTGGATGAATAACAATATGGTTGTACCCGGAGTAGCCATCTAAGAAGCAATAATACTCTTGACCGCTAATTTATCAAACATATGATTGATCCTTCCTTGTAACTTTATGAAATTTTTGTAGTCCATACATATCCCTCCAATAAGTAATTGTTTATGTAGGTATTAGCACATTGTTTTGGTAGGTGACTACAATCATTTCTTCTTTTTTAGGCACACATTGGATAGAACTTATCCAAGAGCTATCAGAGATTGGGTGGATGATTCCAGCATCTAACAACTTTAGTATCTCCTTCATGATGGGATTGAGACGTTTTCGTTGGTCTACTAAAAATTTGTGTCTATCTTCAAAAAGAATCTTGTGCATGCAGACATGCAAGCAAATGCCTCAATTATCAGCAATGATCCATCCCATAGACATCATGGGCTTCCTCAGAATTCTCGATAGATTTTCTTTCTGCAAAGGTATTGAGAAGAAACAATCATAAATATAATATGAGAGTTTCTAAGAAATGCATATCTCAAGTACTTGGGGAAAGGCTTCGATTCCAGCTTTGGAGGTTGAATAACACGTAGTATGCTCACATTGATTTATCGATTCTTCACAGGAAAAAGCTCAACTTGAACATGTTCCTTGGTTACGTTTGATTGTGTATCCAACAAAGCTTCCATATCAACAAGTTCTTCATCATCCTAAGAAACTAAATCATTACAAACTAGAGCTTGCTCCGAGGGGTCTAATGATTGGTGGTTCTCTAGAATGCCAGCAATAGCCCCATGGATGGCATTGACTAAAAACCAACCATCTTTTGACTCAGGGTACTTCATTTCCTAAAAAATATTGAATACTTGTTCATTATGAACTCTCATAGTCAATTCTTCAGCAACCACATTTATCAAAGTTTGTCCACTTGCAAGTATGAGAGTCTTATGATATTTAGTACATCTTTATCTTCCTTCATATCTAATACAACAAAATTGGCAGAATAGATGAATTTGTCCACCTTTACCATGTTAGGATTCGATTTGATTTAGGGTTCAATCAAGTCAAATTCATAACGAATTGGGGCCAAATTGAAACCACCTGGCTCAATTGAGGATGGATTTGGCTATTAAGATAACCGGTCTCAATCACTCTCAAAGGGTTGATTCCTTAGGTTAAAAACTAATTCTGTTCTTTACTTATTTTGTTTCTTTCCCCAATACTAAAATGACTCTTAGAATTCTATTTGTTTATGAAGAGTTACATCACAAAATAACTTATAGACTTCATTTAATTAAACATAGATTAAATGAAGAGTTACATTGTTGGACTCTTCATGGACTACCAACTAATACATTAGACCCTAACAGTCTTATATTAGTATGCTGTATAACACCCTTAACTCATGCCCTAACGGGCCTACTTATTTCACCTAGCATTCCATCCCTCTTAAAATGACCTTGCCGTCAAGTAACCTCTTAAGTATGACAAAAAAATTATTAATTTATTTTTTCTACTAAAATAGACAAGGAATCAAACAAGCAAACGAGCAACACATTTCTGTGGTGGTGGTCACGGTGGGATTCGTTTTTGAATGGGCAATGTAGCGATATAGTAAGTGTAGCCTTCATTGTTCTAGGGAAAGGCAACAACGTTTTCATTTTGAATGATGTGCACATGCCACCCCAACAGGCATAGTCATGGCTGGCCCAAGAAGTGACGCCCTTATATTGGTAGCTTGTTGGGCATCGCCTTTAGCTTGTGAGGGTGCACAAGTTGCCACACAAGTTTAGGGTGACATGTGGTTGCTGTCCTTGGCAAAGGTGGCCTGCTGGATAGCATCTCCACTTGGAGCAGCTATTCGATGCTACCCCCTCCTAGGATGGTTGATATGTTCCATTGGCTCAATGGGTTGTCCTTAATGGGTGGAACAAACCCCACCCCCGCATGGAGTTGGATGGCCATAGCTGTCAACAGCTTGGCTGGTTTTGTTGCAGCTGTAGGGACGACAATGGTGGACACTTCCATGGTGGTTTTGGCTATGGCCTCAATTGCTGCCTCCATAGATGCCATCTCCAACACAAGTAAATCACAGGGTAAATGAGTGTCATCGATGTAGATGTCAATGATGGGGTGCTCATCTTCGTCATTATGAAGATCAAAGCCGATGGTTGTTGTTCCTCTATGTGGGTGTCATAGATCAATGGTCGATCTTCCTCCACTGCTTTCTTTTCTTCAAAATGTAATTTGTCTCTATCATCATAAAAAATTGGTCATGATCCATTCGTCATGGCTTTCCCTTGATTAGTTTCATCATGGTCCTTAGACAACCAATTCATCCATAAAATGAAGTGATACAAAGCAAAATCCTACACTATTGATTTATTATGTACTTGCATTAGGACTAATCTTACTTGTTTCTCAACTAGTATTTGGTTGTAATTAGGAGTACTTACAATCACTGGTGGATCTAGTATTCTATTTTTTGAACCTAATTATCTAAGAAAAGTATACATGACATATATGAATAAGTGTAGCATGAGTCAAATAATAGTAAAGCTACTCTATCATAAATAGTGATCATAACATGGACTAGGTTGTTCCCTTCCTCATCTCCTACATGAACTACATGCAACTTGGCTAGAACTTGGGCTTTTGGAACCTTATTCTTTGGGCAATCCTTCATAAAATGTCTAGCTTCTCCACATAAGAAACATCTGCTAGAATTCTTCAAGCATTCCCCATCATGTTTCCTCTTGCAATTCTGACAGAGTGGTTTGTTGTTATTCCCATTTTTATTACCATTGCTATTGTAATTCCTCTTCTTTTTGTTATTGCCACCATGCTTGTCTACTTGCTGATTCTGATTCTAGATCAATTGAGGGTCCGTCTAACTTGTAGTTTTAGTCTTGGGCTTCTCCTTCTTATTGAGAGGCCTGTACTGCTGTGCTACCAAATTAACCAGATTTCGTGTTTCTACATTATTTGGGGAGTTTTATGATTTGATTAATCAGATATTTAACTATTTTATGCAATGTTAAATCAACATGTATGTAGTATATAATGTATGTGCCTAGGCTATAATTTTCAACTTTACTTTAGGCACCAAGGTACATAAGTTTTAACTAGTTATAGTAGACGTGTTATGTTAGAGGATACAGTGTATCTCCCCTTAAGCAAGGACCGTTACCTCAGCAACCTAGACCACTATCTTGATAGCGAACGTAATCACTTGTAAAGCTCAATAGGAGTTTAGATGCAAAGCTCAATAATGCACTATGTGCAGTGCTATCTAGTTATTAGGCCAGTGCCTAGGCATCTATGTACCGTTGTACACCAACGGTCTATATCTAGTATCATAATTTTTTTGGTACACTTTATTTTAAATTTTTAAGGCACGACCCTAGGGATCAAAATGTCAATAACTAGTTCAACTTTTCCTAGTAAAGTCAACCTAGGATGATGAAGGATCGAAGCCATTTTTCACATAGTTTTCATAAGTCTCATAGTGCCGATTTCTAGAGGTCACAAAGGCAAAGAACTTAGTTGTTTTTATAGCTATTTACAAAGACTACCTAGCTAGCTAAAATGGCATTTAATGTAGTAAGTTTTCAGTAAATTACTTAACTTAATATTATGATTTTCCAGAAACCATAGCTTAAAACAACCAAGCTTGTTAGTTAGTTAGAAGGGTGGAATTTAACTTCATGTTAAGGATGGATAATCAAGTTATTAAATTATCTTATTGATGTGAGGTAAATTACTATACATGTTCATGTTAATGATTAATGTTTAAGTATTATTCTTGATTGTGGTTCATACGAGTTTTTCTCGTGCTTAATCGATCGAGTTTATACTTATTTGCTTACTATTATTTACTATATATGTAAATAGTAGACTCAATACCTTGTATGAGATAATGTGCGGGTTTGGCTTCTTTTCCAATATTACTTAGCTTATTTTTTCATTCTCTTTAGAAATACATATATGATCAATCAGAAGAAGCATAGAAGAGGCGCACCTCGAGTGTAATTAAGAGGTAGAGCTTGAATATTTATTCTTACGACGATGCAAAACTTAACTCACAAAAGACAGGGGTCATGTTACCTGTTCCACATACCCATGAACGGAAATTAAGCACACAAACATAGAGGCATCATCGAGTGCCAATACATCATAACCTAGCACCCGCTCTTCATGTGGGCTCTTCATTCGACATGAATTGTAAGCTCCTCCTACCCATATTACTCTAACACACACAGCTACAACAAAATAAGTTTTGTTTACTTGAGTTTGCTCCTTGTCATGTTTGAGAACTTTGAGGTTTATGCATCCTACTGACAATTATTAGAGTGCCCCAAAGTTAGTACCTTGTACGACAATAATAATAAAATATAATACTAAGGCAGGGCACTGGATCCTACTTAACATACCCACATGCATCATAATTAGGTTTAGGGTACCAGCCCAAATCATAATACAACACGTAGTCTCATAGTGCCTGATAATATATAAATCTCAAATACATAATAAATTTCTGCAACATACATAAGGTAGATACACGACAACTCATAGACATGGTACCATACCGTAGCATGAGCCTTTTGATCTTTCCACCTACTCCAGCCACTAACGTGCAAACTCACCTATATAGATATAGGAAATCCTTTAGTAATCAAATAAATTTGATTACCAGTCCAAATTAACTACTTATATAATAATATGGGCAAATGAATATCTTAACACCCATAGAAAATCATGAAACTTCAAAAAGCCCCATAGGCAGTAAGCAATGATAACTTATTAGATAGCCTAAAGTACATGAACAATGAAAATTTTATTCATACAAGATGCCTACACCATCTCATCCTCCATGTATCTGCCACAGTACTCAGGTGGCTCAGAACAGTTAGGTTAGTACTACAATTATCATAAATGTGCTGCATTTGCAATACCCTCATGCATCGCACTACTTTAGGGTGTAATGGAGTACTAGTACAATTCATACTACCCGTACCTCTCACTCGCTTATTCATGAAATCAATAAAATTTACGCATACATATATCATATGCTTAGGAAGATACTTATATAATAGGTTTCTAGATCTTCATTGCAAAAACCAACAAGAGATCTATTCCTCATAGTTTTATTAAGTTATGAAAAACTTGTCTAACTAGCCCGACATTAGAGAGATCCAATAAAACACTATTGATGCCGTCTTGCATCTAAAACTCGACACTCAGGGAACCAATTAAAGGTGAAGCAAAAGAGAGTCCTACGAACATATATGAGTGAAGCTCTATGACGTAGATCAAGACAAGGCCTCAACATATGTGCAAGACATAATACATACAATTAATTTAATTACTTGCTTAATGGAGTGTTTAAACCTCATTAGGTATCTTAATTAAGGTTTGGGGTTACATGTATAGTTAGTTGGAAAAGTCCAATCTTACGATTTACTCGAACGAATTTAATTGGATCATTTTTCAGACGGGTCAAACTATGTCTAAATAAGTTGAAATTTGTACCAATTGGACCCAACACTTTAAGGGATAAGCACAAAAATACCAAGTATTGGCACATGGGCTTACATTGTAAACAAGGCTTGTCGGGCAAAGGTGCCAAAAACAGTTTCTTGGGCCACACACTGATGCTACGTGATAGTGTTCAAGGGCTTGGAAACTCTAAATGAGCCTAGGTAAGTTGATCGGGTTAGCCAATGATAACTCTATAAAAGAGTTATTATTCTTTGCATTTCATGTTGATTTTTGTCATGTTTCGAGTGATTTTTATTTTAATTTTATTAGTTTAAAAGTTTATTAGATATTATTAATAATGCAAGAAATTATTGTGAGTTTGCGGTAAAAAGTGCTAATTAAGGTTGTTCTAACAGGGTATAAGAGTTAAAAGATGATCCTTAGCCAACTAATGAGAGTTGGTAGCAAATAACTCTAAGGATAAGCGAGATGTTCTTAGAGATAAACGTGATCTTCATGCAGATATGCTGTAAAGATCTTTGCAGATATGGATATCCTTGGACGTTAAGGATAAACTTGATCTTCATAAGATATTCTTAATGATCTTTAGAGTTGCGGATAAACATGGAAAAGTTCTATATAAGGGGACGTCCTCTTGTGAAAGAGAGAACAACATTAGACGGTTAAGAGACGACACGAAAGACGAGAGAAGGAAGACGAAGAAGTTGGATAAGAAGAAGAAGACAATTTCTCCTAAAGAATTTTCTTTATTTTGATTTACTTTTCTTTGTAATTCAACTATGTCTTTCATATCATATATAAATTTTTTGTATTAAATCGAATACTTTATAGAATAAATTCTTTTCTAGGATTTTCAATGACACTTAGTGCATAGATTAATAAAAGTTATTAATTTTTATTTATGTGATTATGATGTTTGATTATCTATTTTATTATGTTCATTAATGCTATCATTAGCTTGATCACCTATTGATTGATCTAGAAATTTGATCTTGTCTAGAGATTGAAAGATTAATTTTGTCAATAAATAAAATAGTCTTTTTTCATCTATTTTAGGTGATACACATATGAGATAGAGATATACTCATATGTCTTGGGTAACTGTTAAGGGCAGAACTTAAAGTATCATTTTACATACACAATTTCATAGAGGTATAGGATTTGGGTGCGAGTGATAAGTTTACGGTGAATCTAAGAGATATCATAAATAATTAATTCTCGTGGTTAATAATCCAAGTGCGCAATTCATAGGTAGAAGTTATAACTTTAATCATATAGAGCACTAAGTGATATTGAAAATCCTAGGTTTGTCGTCTTGAAAGTTAATATTTAATTTAAATATTGCATTTTAGATTAGATTAGTTTTAATTCATAATTAAATCATTCTTTGAATTTGTTTTCATTTAAGTATAATTAATTTAATTAGTTTTGGTAATTGAGAATTTCTACTACTAATTCCTCATGGGACGATAATTATCACTTTTATTACTTGATTCAGCACGTGCACTTGCATTATAATTTACAAATCAACCAAGGGGCTCAAATCCTGAAAAATTTCAAGCCCTAATTTTATCGATTTGAAATTTTATGGATTTGGGCCTAAGTAACTTAGGAAGGGAAGGCATTGGCAATGTTGTTTCTAGAGCTGGCTAAACTTAATGGGCTTGGGAAAATCATAATGTATGTTCTATTAAATCAATGGCTCCCAAATTTTAGTAAAATGTTATTGGGACATAACCTAAGGTCTAGGATAAATTTCATGTAATTTTATCACCATTTGACTATGGTTTTGGAATTGTACATGGAGTCAAAGACACTGCATTCTTGACTCTGGATTACTGCATTAACTAACTACCTAAATGATTTTTAATTTATGTCAAAAGTAATAGGTTTCTAGTAGACAATTAGCAAGTCCATCAACAACATTTAATGAACTTGTTGAGGAGTAACATTAACAACACAACACACTTAGTGGTTTTCTTCAAGCCCTTAATGAGGTCATTTTTGCTTGGTGATTAGCACGAACATATCATAACCCACAAACAAGTAAACTATTGCATCTAAATATGACCTAGAAGAGGGTCGAAGCATTGTGGAAAGTTGCAGGTAGGCTACAGGAATAGTAAAACTACCACCTTTTACCAATGTTTGACTCTTATACATGCTCATGGAGGCTAATATAGACAAAATAAGTTTCATAAAACTTGTAGACTTACTTCTTATGGACATAAAAGACCAATAGCATGCAAAAATACCATCTACAATGTGACATATGCATTTTATACTAAAATAGTACAAGTCAAAGACCTTTGATAAGTCAAAACTGCATACCTATTTTTATAAACATGAAAATTACACATTTGGGCCTACTAACTCCTAACATACAGTTTTACTTGGGAAAAATGTGCAAAAATTACATACAAGGATGCATCTCTATGAATAGAAGCTATAAACACACAAATGAGGTAACAAGAGACCTTTACCTCAACCGGTTCCTCGAGGAGGTATCTTGGGGCATCCAAGACCTACCACTCTAAGGTTGTGGACAAGCTTGGAGAGGCTAGAATAGGTGAGGAAGGGCTAAAGATGAAGGGAAGAGGCTAACGAGCAATGGAAGGGTTGGAGCAAAGAAGAGGTAAAGGGTGAAAAGTGGAGGAGAATGGGAGTTTTTATAGAAAGGGGAAAAGGTTCTAGTGTAAGGGCATTCTCCCAGTGCCATTCCGCTTGCCCCATGGAAACTGGACAACAGAAAACCAGGTTGGGTGCAAGGGGGCTTGGTGCACCTTTGTGCTGGCCAAACAGGGAGGGAAATTCGAATTTGGGCACAAGGGCATTACTTTAGAGCCGTTGCAATCTTACTCGAAACCCTAACCTTGAATTATGTTGGCATTGGGAATGTGTCCTTGTGTTTTGGCAGGTTGCGCACATTTAGGGTTTCCACCTAAGGTGGTCTGGGCATTGGGAAGGCGTCCTTGTGCTCGCGCAGCTCCTATAGGGACTAGGATTGTCCAAAATATATCGAAATACGCAACAAATACCCTAGACACCCGAGGGACACATTCTTAAACTTAATTAGATTTGACTCAAATAAAGACCATAATCAAGAGATGGGAGGGCATTGTGTCCAGCATCGGCGAGACTAAAGTCGTGGCTCGTACATATATACCATACATATATTGTGGTAGAAAGACTAGAACTCGACCTCGATTGTGTCCAAACCAAAACTAAAACTATTACTCAGAGCTTGTTCTAAGCTGATCAGGTGCATATTTAGACATTATTTGGAAAGTTCATGATCCTTAAATTTAGGGAAATAATTAGATATTTAATCCTTTTTATATTATGTTAGTCAACATACATGCTGGGTTGAGAAAATCGGCCGATTCCGTGCGGAATCGGCCGATTTAAATCGGATCGGCGCGATGCCGATCCGATTTCGGCCGATTCCAACCGATTTAACTCGGAATCGGAATCGGCCGATTTAAATCGGAATCGGTTTTTTACGAAATTACTAAAATACCCTAGGTATGATTTTAATTAAATTAATTAAGCATGGGTAAAATGGTAATTTGGCTTTTAAAACCCTCCCCGCTTCCACCGTCGCGCTCGCTCCGCCGCCCTCCGCTCCGCTTCCGCCGCAGCTCTGCCACGGCCGTCCGACCACGCCACTGCCGTCCGACCATGCCGCCGCCCCGTTTCCGCCCCCGCCGTGCGTCCCCGACTCCAGGGTCGCCGCCCTCCGCTCCGCTTCCGCCGCAGCTCCGCCACGGCCGTCCGACCACGCCGCCGCCCCGTTTTCACCTCCGCCGTGCGTCCCCGACTCCGGGCTCGCCGCCGGCGGGGTAGGGAGGGAGGGTGGCATTCTCGTAATTAAAAGTTGACTCGAGTGTAACTCGAGTCAAAAATAATAATTAATTTAGAAATAATATAAAAAAATCTTAAAAAATATTTAAAAATATCATAAACTATAATACACAGAATAATATCAAAATAACATCAATACCTAATTTTAATATATTTATATTATGAATTATCAAATTATTATATATAACCGATTAAATTAATTTGGACCGATTCAACTGAACCAATTCCTGGCCGATTCAGACCGATTCTGATTCCGATTCCGATTCACTGGAAAGCCGATTCTGATTCCGATTCCGATTTATGCAACCATGCATACATGTATTATATAATGTATGAACCTAAGCATAAGTTTTCAGTTTTACTTTACCTACTAAGGTTCGCCCATCTCCAACCACATAGTAATATAAAAAATTATTTATTTTTTTTCCATAAAAAGTAATAGATTTTTAGTGAATAATTAAATAGGTTATAAATATTTTATATCTCAAAGATAGATTGTAATTAAAAGAAGAGAGATTATAATAATTTAAGTTATTGCTTTTATTTTTGCTAAATTTTGACTATTTGATAAGAGTAGATTAAGTATGAGTTGATATCATGGAAGGATAAAACATGTTCAAACACATCCTTATTAAATCAAACCATGTACCTCTAGGCTCCACGATAGAACCTTCTCTCACTGCATGAAATTACACACATATGATTAAACAAAGTGCTAAGCTAATTACTCAAGTAAATGCTACACAAGACTGACTTTATAAAATCATATCATATCATTTTAGACATGTGGGCCCTCCAATAAAAGCACGATTATCAACTCATATCTAGCCGTCCATTTTCTTTCATGGCCTTCCTGGGGCCCTTTCCTCCTCGCCCTAGCACTGCTCTAACCTTGCAATGCCAGAACCACCGCCTGCACCACCGTTGCCGGGGGCCCCTCGCCAAACCCATTGCCTCCAAAAACCGCTGCCATTATTGTGAGATCCCTCAACTTAGTCCCACATCTAATACCTACTGGGAGAAGATCTTGTTTATAAGTGGGAATGAACTAGAGATCTTTAACTTTCGGGGTACCCATGTTAAAGAAATGACTTAGCCCATTACGTTGCACTTTAAGCTGGGTCGTTACAAATGGTATCAGAGCCGACCTGGTTCCGTGTTAGATGGTGGGATGGACTAGGGATGTTAGCTAGGCTGCCGGTCACGGGCCAAATAAAAGGTCGTGGGCTGGGGTTAGCAACGGGCCAAGACTAGAAACGTTAGCTAGGCTGCCGGTCACGGGCCAGAAAGGACGTGGGTTGGGGCTAGCAACGGGCCAAGAATAGGCATTTCGGGGACGAAATTTCCTAAGGTGGGTGGATTGTGAGATCCCTCAACTTAGTCCCACATCTAATACTATGAGATCTTTAACTTTTCGGGGTACCCATTTTAAAGAAATGACTTAGCCCATTACGTTGCACTTTGGGCTACCAATGGATGCATGGGGTGTGAGAATTTAATGAAGGGGCTCGTTGAACCTAGGAAATACCAATGGATGATGGGGTATGAGAATTTAATGGAGGGAATGGTTGAAGTGTATATATATGCAGGAGGAGGGAGTATTTCATCCCTCATCTCCGTCCCAGGCGACCTCCCCATTACTGTGTGAGTATTTCATCCCTCATCTTATTTGTTTCCATTAGGATTCTTGCATGCAAGGTTTCTTGAAGATGCCTTGCCAAGTTGCTAGATCTCCAGCGTCTTATTCATGGGGTTCTTGTCGATTGCTTAGTTGTTTTGTAAATGGACATGTTAATAATTAATAGAATTGCTGAAAATTTAATAAGGAATGAAGACTAACATGAACTAATTACATCATTTAAATTGATAGTATATTAGTCATGTAAGTTGCATGTAGGTTCATGCAAAATAAAATTATACTAATGTATAATTTTATGCCCTCATTCAGATTAGGGTTCACGGGTCACAGTCAGACGAAGTCACAATTCAGGTACGTATAATAGGTAGAACATCGTACTTTCCTTATTTGTAGCCTAGGTCGGCCTGAGCCCAGATTCGACCACCATGCACGAAGTGCAACCGGAGTCAAAGAATTGACTCAGTCCGACACTGGGTCGTGTTATGTGTGTGAATCTTGTAATGCATCGATATTGTTTTGGAGTAGTGATAGCCGCCCCATAAAAAGGCTACGGCCGGGGTGAGTGAGGCACAGCGATTCCTCCATCGCACTAGAGTGCAGTGATAGCCGCCCCATAAAAAGGCTACGGCCGGGGTGTGTGAGGCACTGGCACTGAGTGCAGTGATAGCCGCCCCATAAAAAGGCTACGGCCGGGGTGTGTGAGGCACTGGCACTAGAGTTGGCAGTGAGAGCTTCCCCACAAACGGGGTGTAGCAATCACCTGAGTGTAGTGATAGCCTCCCCATAAAAAGGCTCCGGCCGGGGTGTGTAAGGCACTGACACTAGAGTGCAGTGATAGCCTCCCCATAAAAAGGCTACGGCCGGGGTGTGTGAGGCACTGGCACTAGAATTGGTAGTGAGAGCTTCCCCACAAACGGGGCATAGTAATCACCTGAGTGCAGTGATAGCTTCCCCACAAAAAGGCTACGGCCAGGGTGTGCGAGGCACTGGCACTGGAGACGGTAGTGGTAGCCTCCCCATAAAAAGGCTATGGCCGGGGTGTGCGGATCACAGCGGATACCTCCTCCGCATTGTTTTGGAGTATAGCGGAATCGCTCCACCGCATATTAAAATAAATATATGGAAATGGTGGAATGTACTTGTTTGTTTTATCTATTATACTACTTAGTGTTGTAATCACTAACGCGGAATTGCCTCCGCAGGTGTGCAGATTCGAGATTAGATGATTGACAACTAGAGCATGGAGCAAAGTAATATGAGGACTCCTTTTTGTTATTTAATTGAGAAATAAGTGTGGCTGCTGGGAAACGGTCCAAGACTGTGGGATCTTATTATAAGTTATTATTTATAATAATGTTTGACATAATTGCTTTAATTTTGAGTAACACCTAGCCAGTTAGGCCCACAATATTATCATGAAAAATGGCGGGTCGTTACAGGATTGTGAGATCCCTCAACTTAGTCCCACATCTAATACCTACTGGGAGAAGATCCTGTTTATAAGTGGGAATGGACTGACTAGAGATCTTTAACTTCCGGGGTACCCATTTTAAAGAAATGACTTAGCCCATTACGTTGCACTTTGGGCTGGGTCGTTACAAATGGTATCAGAGCCGACTTGGTTCCGTGTTAGATGGTGGGATGGACTAGGAACGTTAGCTAGGCTGCCAGTCACGGGCCAAATAAAGGTCATGGGATAGGGATAGCAACGGGCCAAGACTAGAAACGTTGGCTAGGCTGCCGGTCACGGGCCAGAAAGGACGTGTGCTGGGGCTAGCAACGGGCCAAGAATAGGCATTTCGGGGACAAAATTTCCTAAGGTGGGTGGATTGTGAGATCCCTCAACTTAGTCCCACATCTAATACCTACTGGGAGAAGATCCTGTTTATAAGTGGGAATGGACTAGAGATCTTTAACTTCCGGGGTACCCATTTTAAAGAAATGACTTAGCCCATTACGTTGCACCTTGGGCTGGGTCGTTACAAATGGTATTAGAGCCGACCTGGTTCCGTGTTAGATGGTGGGCTGGATTAGAAACGTTGGCTAGGCTGCCGGTCACGGGTCGAAAGGTCGTGGGCTGGGGCTAGCAACGGGCGTAAGAATAGGCATTTCGGGGACGAAATTCCCTAAGGTGGGTGGATTGTGAGATCCCTCAACTTAGTCCCACATCTAATACCTACTGGGAGAAGATCCTGTTTATAAATAGGAATGGACTGGACTATAGATCTCTTAACTTCCGGGGTACCCATTTTAAAAAAATGACTTAGCCTATCACGCTGCACTTTGGGCTGGGTCGCTACAATTATGCTTATTGAGCACTCCCTCCCCGCCCGCCCATCTTCCCCATCGCCTCCACCAGCATCGGCACTGCCCGGGCATGTGCACGTAAAGCGGCCGCCCCCTCTTCCACCGCGCACAGCAGCTCAAGCGCAGCCAATGCCTGCTCAACCGCTGCCACCTCCATCCCTGCCCATACCTCCACTATTGACCCGACTGCCCCGGCTCCTACTGCACCCAGCCTATTAGGCTATGCAAGTGACAATGCCTGTAATACTTGCATAGTAAAAGAAGATATTTAGTAATATAAATTTTACAAATATATTAATAAATAAATATGAATATTTTAATATTTCATAAATTTTATAAATATATTTGCAAATATAAATAAAAAATTAAAATAACTTACAATAAATTTATTTACTTAATTTTGTAATTATGACTTATATTTATTTGTATATATATATAAAATCAAGACCTATACGGTGAAATTATTTATTATTTACTATATTTACGAAATATCTTCTCTTGACAAGACCTTGGTGGCTGCCCTCGCCGTGGCCGGCTGCTTAACGAAGTCAACGACGGCCTCGAGCACGGCGGCGGGTAACGTGTCGGGGACGAGGGAGCGCTCGAGGAGCTGGAGGCCGGTGAGGCGGGACTGGTCGGAGCCGGAGCTCAGCTGCAGCTCCGCCGCATGGAGGACCTCGGCGAGGCTAGAGCAAGTCAGCCGGAGAGACCGATCGCCCCCGATCGACTCCGTCGAGGGTAGCTCCGAACTGTTGGAAGAAGGAGGAGGCGGCGGGTGGGCGGAGGAGCGCGGGGTGTCGGGTAGGGAGAACTTCCACTGAGTGAAGCTCTGGGAGGTGGAGGAGGAGGACGAAGAGGAAGAGGAAGGGTAGTGGCGGCAGACGTCGGGTTCTGTAGGCAGCGGAGGAGGAGGTGGTGGTGGTGGTGGTGATGGATGGGAAGAAGAAGAAGAAGGTGGTGGAGGGGGGCGCAGGTCGGGGGGATGAGGGGTGGTGGGGCTGAGGACGACGGAGTGGATGCAATGGCCGAAGATGCTGCAGGAGAAGAGGGGCCTTGCCGGAGTCTTGAGCTTGGGTTGGTGGATCTTCATCTGGTAGTGGTACAATTACAACCTGCAGTTCACATCAGAATTGAGATTTGAAGAGAAGAAGAAAGAATGGGATCTGTTTTTGATCACGTCATGTGTTTGGTTCAGAGGAAGATGGTAGGGACTGGTCACACCGGTGAGTGTGTGTAAGAGTCAGAGACTCAGAGCCAGCCCGCTAAACCCCCTTCTGGCTATCTAACGCTACTCTCATTAGTCTTTTACCCGCCGTGTAGAGATAAATTTTATTGCTTTGGAAAAAAAGGGATAAATTTTAATTATTAAAAAGAGACAAATTTAATAATTTAATATGAAAAGTTTAACAGCTCCCATTTCCTCCCCGGTAGTGGTAAGAAGAACTCGGTCCCAAACAAATGTCGGGGAGCGGGAGCAAAGAAAGGGGTCAATGGATTTTTTTCGTTAAATCTGAGCCAATCGATGACAAAAATGACCTAAATTAAAACATATGATAAAAGGAAAATTTTACCTATTTAATGTATATATATATTATTTTAAGGTATTTTGATAGGTTAAATTTTAATAATTTTAATTATTTTTTATTAATTATAGTTAATTATTAGAGCAATATTTCCCCAATGTGATTGCATTGGTCAAGCCTAGAAGGGCACCATATTTTAGGCGGCACGTCTAACTTCGTTCCGCTTGCTCTATAATTAGTCAGCTTGCTTCAGTGGGCGAGCCCGGAAGTTGCTTGCAGCTTGGCCTTTGCAACCTTAATTTTAACTTTGCAAGCTGAGTTTCAAGTTTTGGCCAGTCAAGCTCTCACGAGTTGGGTCGAGCCCGCTTAATTTGATTGCATTTTCAAACTATGCGAGCTCTACTTATTTAGAAAATTAAGACATGTTTACTTTCAAATCTCTAATTCAGACAGATAAATTTCGATTTTTTTCCACGGCCAAAATTAGCGTGGAGAATTCGATGAGAAAAATAAAGAGAATATTCTTTTTTGTGTCGAAGAGCCATTAACTATGGCCAGTTAGACGCAAAGATCAACTTCTTACTCCTTGACTTCCGAGCAAATTCACCAATGATTTATGTATTGTGAAGAAAACCAGCAGCCCAATAATAAGGTACCCATGCAAAACCCAGTTCATGAATTCAACATAACAAGACCCAGCAGATGATCTTCCCAAGCCCAAAACCAGGCCCAAGTCAATTCCTAATTGTATGTCTGCATTTTGTAGGATTTCTCCATTGCCATGTGTAGTGGTTTGAGGATTTCCGATTGATCATGTTGATGCGGAGTCTCATTACAGTGTGAACAATATTTTTCTCGGGTTTTATGTTGATATGGAGTCTAATAATTGGTTTTGAGATATATTTTATGGGTCTTTGTTAAATGTGCATCTCGATTATATTTATATCCCAACTAAATTAATTGAAATTACATTTTCATTTTTCAATTTAATAATTGCATATTAACATTCTTATTAGATCAAGCATATACATTGTAAAGATTAAACATTTTTTTCCTTTTTCTTTCACTTGATACACAAAAATGTAAGAGATATAGACCCTAAACTAAAATCTATATAATTACAAATAATAAAGTTTTAATGATAAGATGATCTTAATCTTGACACCAATACCCTACTCTTTTGTCTGAATATTGGACCGGCAATACACGAGCATTGAATAAGAAAATAAAAGATTAAACATGAGCTAAAAAAATAATTTGTTTCATTCAATAAACAAGAAGTTTACAGTTAATTTTCAACCTGTTTATAGAAATTAAACAATGATCTAATGAATTAATTCTGCCCATTCTTCTCCCTTTCGTTATATTTATCCCCGGGTTGCATAAATCGGCGATTCCGAATTGGAATCGCCCGATTCAACTCGAATAGGAGGAAAACTGATTCAAAAAACCTATTGAATCAGTTTTCCTCGAATCGGTCCTTGAATCGGCCGATTCGAGCCGATTCCCACCAATTCGAGCCGATTCAGAATCGGCCCAAATCGGCCGATTCCGGGAGCAGGGGGCGGCGTGCGGCGGGGTGGGGCGGCGGCGGCGGGGAGGGACAGGGCAGGGCTGGCGGGGGAGGCGGGGCACGGCAGGTGCAAGGCAAGGCGCGGCGGGCGAGGGCGGGGTGGGGCGGGGTGGGGCGGGGAGGCGAGGGTGGGGCGGGGCGGACTGGGGGAGGGGGCAGGGCGCGACAAGCGCAGGGCGAGGTTGGTGGGGTTGGTGGGGGAGGCAGGGCGCGGCGGGCGAGGGCAGGGCGTGGCGGGTGAGGGCGGGGCAGGGAGGGGTGGGTGAGGGCGGGGCGGGGCGGGTCTTGGGGGGAGGGGGGTGATGCGGTGGCGGGGGAAGGAGGGCGGATGTGGGAGAGAGAAGGCGAGGGAGGAAATACCACTCGGTGGCATTCTCGTAATTAAAACTTGACTCGTGTCTGACTCGAGTAAAAAATAATAACTAACTCTAAATAATTCAAAAAAATCTTAAAAAATATTATAAAATATAATACACATAATAATATTAAAATGACATCAATATCTAATTTTTATATATTTATTTTATGAGTTGTCAAATATTATATATGACCGATTTAGACTTATTCAAATCGATTCAACTGAACCGATTCTTGTCCGATTTAGACCGATTCCGATTCCGAATCTGACTCCCTCAAAAACCGATTCCGATTTTGATTCCGATTTATGCAACCATGATTTATCATAGTACTCTTGAGGTAAATCGGCTCCAAGGGCAACAATTTCAACAGTTGCAATCCATTTGTTTTTTCAAAGCAAGCAAGTAAATAATTTTATTCTAAGTTATATGATCACTAGCTGGGCATTTTTTTTTTTTTGTGAAGATTTGGTTTGAAAGTGTGATGTATGAAGATCTATAAGCACATCCTAGCCATTAATATATCTAGATTTCATCGTAATTATAATTAAATATAAGATGTGAGCTTAATTTTAGGACTTTTCACCTTTTGCACTTGAAACTTTTTCCTCTCTAACCAAATGACCTGATATCTTAGAACTAAGTGTAAGCATATTTTGATCTTTTGGGAGAGGCCATTATCACTGATGTGTAGTATATATATCTGTTGCCCATATTCTATCCTGATTTGTCACATAAGCTAGGATGTGCTTATAGATCTTCATACATCAGATTTCTAACTCCTCACCTTCTAACATTATAAGATAGAAATGATCATGACCGTATTAAATAGCTGGAATCTCATGTGACATTGAATAGACATTGCCTATTGAAATTATAAAATGAGTTATACAATGTTGGACAAGTTCACGTCTCATGTCAATAGATGCGGAGGTACACAAGAAGTAAATGACGTAGAGAAACAACAAAAGATTGGCTTCATATGACATGAAGATAGCCTTTCAAATCCCTTCTATTTATTTAATTGAGGTTAACTTCACGTATTATGTAACTATTGCCATATTTATCAAGTAAAGTTATTATAGCATCTATAAACTTGTGCTTAATGCTCAATTTTTTAATTTCATTAATGCCTACATCTTATAAATTATAATAAGTAGGGTTCTCGGACGGCCACTAATAGAAATATTTATTGTCGGAAATTACAAATGTCTAATGGTAAAATTATTTTGCTGCCGAAAATAGTGTCTGGCCTTGGTGTTAGGTTAGCCATCAATTTTTTAAAGGTTAGTTAATTGGTTAACAAGAATGAAATGTAAAATTTAGAAAATTTTAAAATAGTTAAGTTTTCTAATTACATTTAATACATTTTATATAAAATAATTTTAATCTAATGTACTTTACGTACAAAAATCATGATTACATACACTTAAGAGCTAATTATAATTATCTTTAAGTGGTCTTCTATATTGTGAAAAAAAGTTCTTCCTAATTCTTTATGCTCTTGAAAAATACAAATCGAGGCTAAGAATTTCTGAAGTAAAACTAAAGTTAAATGACTGCTACATAGATAGCTATGAACTGTTATCACAGTCAAAATTTATGGTTTAGGATTTAAGATATAAAATTAAAAAATTTGGGTTCAAGGCGATAAAAAACCGCCTCTTCTCCTTACATTTGCAAGTCAACGAGGCCGTGAAGCATGGACAGTACCATCGTACCATCTCTCCCTTTTCCTTTGACAGCCTGTATCAATCAAACATATGCATTAGACAAAAGTTATGCAAGGACACCCACAACGAATTGAGTCTAAAAGAAGTCAAACAAGTTCAATGGATTGTAGGAATTTGAGAAGGCTCTGAAAAGAAGAGGAGTATGGCTCTATCTACAGTGAAAGTCATTATCGAAAGTTTGAATCACTAAATATATCAAAATCCAATCCATCACATATCCCAAGGGCTGGTAAGTGTGGATTAATTAGTTTGGGGATAATTTGAAGCATGTTGGTTAAACGAAAATCATAGAAAAGAGTGTTGACAAGATTGTTTAAGGATCAAGGAGTGAAGAGAATCAAGATTATTGCTATTATGTACATTGTTTTTTTGACAATGCTGCAGTGGTTGTATTATTGGTTGGTGCAACAGGTTCATCAGGTGGGTTTCATTAACAGTTGCTGTCTTCCATAACATAGTTCTAAATAGTAATTTGTGATGGTGTTAATGTATCATATTTGGGGTAAGGAAAAGTGGATAAATATTGCTTGCTTGTTTGTTACTGTTTGGTGAGAAGTTAGTTTAAAAAATTGATATTTTTTCTCTATTAGCCATGAAGTTTAGCTACACTCTAAGAATCTCTAAGCTAATTAGCTCGAACTGATCATATGAATAATGTTGAAATTAGAGTCGATTTAAAAAGTTTTTTGAGTTGAAATTTTTCTTTTTTTTTCTTCCACCTTGTTTCTAGAAATTAGGTAACGGCCGGGACATGAAATTTTTTGTAAATACCAAAATTTAGATGATCAGAAGCCTTTCCTAATGTCATGCATGATCTTTCTTTGCCGGACGTGGGATCGGTAATTTAAAAACATGAGCAGAGTTTTTTAATCAACATGGAATTCTTAAATTACATTAGAACTTACCATATTGTCATGTAATTATGAAAAAAATTTCACAGTAGCTCTCTTGAAAGAGTTTGGTGACTTTGCAAAATTTGAGGGGTATTGGAAGAGTTTGCGCTATAGTCTAAAAGGCTGCCAACCAATTCACTGTATTCCGGCTTGCTACTGTTCCTATTCCAATCAGGCGTTGTTTTGCCTATTTCTGCTTTCTTTTTCCTCTCTTTTACCTTGGTGTTCTTTCCAGCTTCATACTATAGTTTACACTACTGTTACTATTTATCTGATCTTTCTATGTCTGGGTATATCGCAGGGCATTTGTGTGGGTGATCTGAGTTAAAGCAGACTCAGAAATTAGAGGGCCCCAAGGATCTCTCAATGCTTGCAGGAGCAACTAGCACGCCTCTTCTGAACATGTCCCCCCCAGGACACTTCTGCCATTTTTTTCTTTTTTTGCATATTAGATATCTAGTTAGAAAGATGAGATTTTATCATGGGGTATAGATATATAAGAATTATTCTTTTTTACTTATCCTTGACATCTCGAAAAAAAGTCACGGGATTTGCCATGGCAGCGAGCCCTAACAAAAAATTTCGAATCAAACCGGCTCGTAATGGGTGCCTGATCCAGGGGCTTCCGGTGGTAAAAGTCAATAACTCGAGGCAAAAATTGGCGGGAATAGGGTTTCCCATAAATTATTTTCCACGAGAAAAGTTGAAGTAAGAAAAAGAATCATGTAAGACATTCATTAAACATATTAATTACTTTTAAGAAAGCTACGTGTCCCACATTTATATATGAGCTACCAATTGACATGTGATACCTAGTATAGGGATTATATATATATATATATATATATATATATATATATATATATCTATATCTATATCTATAGGGCAGTGCTATGGTGCACTACCCTTTTTGGCAGCGCACCATGCGTTGTTAAATTTGGGATTGAAATCCAGCGGCCCAACTTTCACTGCCCCAAACCCGGTCCCAGACCCGCCCGCCCGCCCGCTTGTACGCGGCGGTTCACCAGACCGCCCATCCATCCCTGCCCCCTGCCGGAGGCACCCCCATCGCGGCCCCCTCGCCCGCCGCGATGACCCCCGCCACCCCTCCTGCCCCGCCGGTGCCCTCCCTCGGCCCCTGCCTGCCGCCGCAGCCCCCTATTCCTCCCTTGCCCCCGGCCACCCCTTCCAACCCCCCGCTACCGCGCCAGCGACCCCTAGCCGCCGCCCCCACCTGACACTACACGCCACCCTCCCCAAGCACCACTCTCTCCCCATCCCGCCACCTCCCTCCCACCCTGCTGATGCCCTCCCCCACCAGCGCCAGTGCCTGCAGCCACGCCCCCCACCCCTGTTCCCCCCTCGCCCGCGGGCTGGCAGGGGCAGCGGGTGGGGGGGTTGGAAGGGCGCGGCCAGGGGCGAGGGGGAACGGGGGTGGGGCGGTGTGGAAGGCACTAGCTCTAGCAAGGGAGGGCACTGGTGGGGTGGGAGGGGGCGAGGGATGCGGCGCCGCAGCGTGGAGCGGGCAGTGGCGAAGGGGCCACCGGTTGGGGGGACGAGGGTGGTTGAGCGGGCGGACGGGCGGGCGGGGGGATAGATGGAAGATCGGGCAGGTGTGTGGGCAGGCGGGTCTGGGGCGGCCTATGAAATTTAGGCAGTTGGATTTCAATCCAGCGGCCCAAATTTGGCACCGCATGGTGCACTGCTAAAAGGTAGTGCACCATAGAATTTTTCTATATATATATATATATATATATATATATATATGTATATTATATAGAGAATGAGAGAGGTTGGATTACCTGACCTTGACCTAAGCAAGAGCAAAAGGCAAGAACATGTCCTCCATAACAATTTGATCTGAGTCGTCCGATTATAAGAATAACTTAGATCATTTTACTTTTTTAAAAAGAAAACCCTAAATTCTCTCTCCCATCTCCCTTCCCTTCCAGACAACCTAGAGGCTAGCTGTGAGGCCAAAGGCCATGACTGGCCAAACCTAGCCGCCGTCGGCAAGATTTGTGGTCTGGCTGGTCGTGGTCAAATTTAGCCACCGACCACTATTTGTTTATTGAAAGTTGGTGGCAATGAAATTTGGCCACACTTATTATTATTATTATTATTATTATTATTATTGTTATTATTATTATTATTATTATTATTGAAAATTGGCTGGATCATCCCCAAATCTGGCCACCAACCACATTTTTTTTCAAACGTTAGCCTGCAGCCAGATCTGGCCATGGCTAGCTGGACCTAGCCGCCGTCAACAAAGGAGGGGGAGGTTATTATTTTTTAGATCATTAAATTTGGACCGTCTTTGAAATCGAACAGTCTACATTAAAATCTTGTGTAAGAACCTTTCCTGCCTCTCGCTTGTGTAAGCTTTTTCAATATATATATATATATATATATATATATATATATATATATATATATACATACATATATACATATATTATAAAAAAAGAGAGAGAGAGAGAGATAAGGTTACATGAGTAAAAGGCAAGAAAAATTTCTACACAACAATTTAATCTCAGCCACCTGATTATAAAGATGGCCCAGATCTAACCCCTCTCACACCTCCCTCCTCAACCCCTCACACCTCCCTCTCACACAATGTAGCGACCGATAACATAGCCAAAAGCCAAAACGAGTCACCTGCCAATTAGATTTGGTTGCCCACAGTGGCATCTGCCCATGCAACAGCTGCCTAGAGTTTTTTTCTCTTGTTTCTTAAAAATGGTTAGCAGCCAGATACATCGAAGGTTGGCTGGGCCTGACCGCGATGGCTTGTCCTGATTGTGCCAAGGCTTGATTGAGCCAACGAGGGCCTGGTCTGGCCAATCTTTGCTGGATATGGCTATTGGGTGGCTAGGTCTAACTGTGCCAAGGCTTGATCAGGCCAATGGGGGCCTGGTCTAGCCGACTTTGTCGCATCTGGCCACTGGCCATGGAGATTTTCTTTTCTTTTAAATTTATTATTAAATCTAGACTGTTCTTATAATCGAACGGTCCATATTGGAATTCTGTGTAGGAAAATATTCCTACCTCTTGCTCCAGTAATCTTTTTCCATGTATATATATATATATATATATTATGAGTAGGCTAAAAATCTGCCTACAATTACATTGCTCACGGACACCCTTCATGTCAATTCGCTTTAAATTGATAATATGTTTGTTTGTGACCCAAATTGTATTTTTCTAAACTAGGAAAGCTAAGCTAGAGGTTGGACTAACTAACTGGATAATAGAGGCCTCTTGCTCCAGTAATCTTTTTCCATGTATGTATATATATTATGAATAGGCTAAAAATCCGCCTACAATTATATTGCTCACGGACACCCTTCATGTCAATTCACTTTAAATTGACAATATGTTTGTTTGTAACCCAAATTATATTTTTCTAAACTAGGAAAGCTAAGCTAGTAGTTGGACTAACTAACTGGATAATAGAGGCCAAAGTGCACACTAAGTTACTAACAAGCAGTTTCTTTCTTGAAATAATAATAATAAATGATGGAGTAATTAATTACATATAAGAATAGCTCTCAAAGAGAAAGGGACTATAACTTAGCTTGGGAGAATGTTTTTTTGTCTGAGGTAGTTTGGTGGGAACGTTGCAACAAACGTCCTTTCATAGCCATAGGCAAAGCTCATAGGCAATTAGAGGTTGATACCTAAAATAAGGCTGCAAACTTTATGGGAGCTTTTGGGTAATTACTTAATCCATTATTTAAATTTTAAATTTAAAAAATAAGTTTTATCTTATACTCAATTTTTTAATGAGAATCATAGTTCAATATCTAAATTACTTCCATCCTTTTTTATATTATGGTGATTTTTTATTAATATTTTGCCTCCATAAATAAGAATGCCCGGTATCATCCATTTTTGTGGTTACCCATTTTAAAGAGGTAACTAAGGCCTCTCAATTTATAAATTTGGACCAGGTTGGATTACTACAATAACTCTCATGTAAATAAAATATTAATTACTCTAGAAGATTATGATGATTTCTTTGAGACATTGCACAAAAATGATTTATTAAATTAAATGAAATCAACACTTATGATCAGATAAGTGAAATGCTTATCCTTTGGATTTGATGTTTGGATCTTTGGATATGAGGAATAATGTTATTAAGAATAAGTAAAGGATGTAGGATGCTCTAGCCTCGAGCTATTAGATTAATTAATTAATTGGATGAATGATTAACAATCTGGCAAATACGATAATCTTGGGATCCGTAAACAAGATTGAGGAATATATTGGGAAGCATTAACAATGAGAAGAATCCTACATTTCATTTTTTAACAAAGAAAACTGCTTCATACAAAGGTTGGTTCAGAGTTGCAGAACTTTGCACTTTCTGCGGATTAAAATGTTCCTTAATCCTTATTTTGGATTTAATAAGGTTAGAAGACAGGGACGTAAAAAATAGTAATTAATAGTTTGAGTCATTAATTGAAAATTTTATCTAATTTGGTGATATAGTTTATAGTTCTCAAAAGTAAAAGAGTCCACATCTCTTGTGAGATTGGGAGAACAAATAAAAAAATAACAAACAGGCATTTATTCTTATTTGAAATTTCAACTTTGTCTTTAACAAAAATGACATTAATTGTCACACTTTTAATTGGTTAGTACAATCAAGGCTTACCATTTGACCTTACAGCTTATTTTTATTCAAAATGACACACGTCCAGCCATAGGCATGCAACCCATGTTAAAGTTTTGTTATCGACTCATAGAATAAAGACCCACGAAAGATACTGAGAGCCTCCAACTTAATCATAAATATAATATTTTTTAGGGCAAAATATATACAATATATTATTATGAATGTACTTATAAATTCTTAACTTATTTAATTAATTTTTAAAGAGATGAGTTACGCTTATTATGTTGTACTTGGGTCAGGTTATTATATTTGATATCAGAATTAACTTAAAACTGTACTAGATGATAAACTGGACTAAAATATAATATGTGTCATTATATATCATTGGCCACATACAAATCATGACGTGGGCTAGGTTATTAAGCACGGGTCAAGTGTATAAATTACGAGGACAAAATTTCTTAAGTTGGTTTAATTGTAAAAGTTTCAACTTAATCTCACCTTCAATACTCTTTGAGGTAAAATCTATTACATTAATAGAAGTATACTTATTAATCTTTAACTTGATAAATTATTTTTTGAATAGATAATTTATACTCGTCATGTTACACTTTAAATTGGGTTGTTACATAAAAGTTTCAAAAAAACTTTGACACAAGAAAAAAATCGTCGGAGTTTTCGCACCTGAGCTTCACTATTAATCGAAGAGAGAGACAAACACTACAAAAAAAGAGAGACTTTCTTCTACCCCTTAAATAAAAACCATGGAGAAAAGTTTGCTTTTTGCCACACCTCTATACGTATAAAATAATGGAAAAACTTTTGTCACCACTTTTTAGCGCCCTATTTTTTGTTACGCTATTTTATATTCACCATTTTATAGTACATTTTAAGTTTATTAAACAGTAAAAAATTTTAAATTTTTAATAATAAAAGACTAGCGGTCATAATTTGAAATACCAGACAAAACTTATCACTCTAACGTGATATACAGGGACATCTTCAACTTGTACAATCCGGCGTACCTCTTTTAAATTTGGTCTCCAGTGTGGTATTTGAAATCATTTTAGAGGCTGCTTAAAAATAAAATAGTCTGCCTTAAAGACCCCAGATCTAACTACTCACTGTAAGCAAAATATTATGACAAGCAAAAAAGAGATAAATAAAATTAAATAAGAACTCAAAAAAGGAAGAGGAGTTGGATCTTACACGCAATCGAACAGCCGACAATGCATAAAAACCTCACGAAGTATATAAGAAAGGGGACAAGAACAAGGACAGGAACGTTTCGCCAGTCTTCTCTAAAACCATCCATATTTTTTTGTGGGTTAGTTCCTCTTAGATTATTGCCTTACATAACAACACTATACTACTTCCATTGTTGTAGATTGATCAAATTAAGACCAAATCACATTCTACTTCAGCGTGTCCACAATTTTTTCCCGGATCGGAATTTTTAATATATATTTGAATATTTGCTTTTGATTGCGATCGAGACGATCGTTTAAAGTTTAGAATTTAGAGGCTTGGAAGAGGTTAGATTGATCAGATTCTTTTCGTGTTAACCTGCTAAATACTTGGGTAACTCGGCTCTTTAATATTTTGGGTCCGGTTCCCGACTAAATAGATTTAAGGTGTTACATTTAAACCGTCAAATCCAATTATTGGGTACAATACAAGAACTTATGTTATACTCTCCCTTTCCAACAACATGACTATTCTATATTATAATCTATGAAATATAGGGCTTTTAATACGGTATTGTCATGTATCTTTTAATTATTTAATAATATTACCCTTTTATTTCTTATTACTAAAATAATTATTGTTTTATTATAAACATGATTTTTTTAAAATCCTTCGATACTTTATTATTGTAATTAAGATTTGTTTTAATTTGTATTATAATTAACATTTGTTTTGAAATCATTTAGCGCATCGCACGATTTAACAACTAGTTACTTTAATAAAAGACGCAAGAGTTATAGTACTCTTGATTGTTGTCTACTCAAAACATATGAACATCATTAGCAAATGCCCCTCTTTATAATAACCTTTAAATACTCCTGTACACCCAAGTCTGAGTGCATGCAACGCAAGGTAGACGTAATGTAGATGTCTTATATATATATATATATAATGAGTAGACATACGACTCTCAAATCCTTCTTTAATCAAGGCAGACACATAATCCATATATTTGATATGGAAAGGAAGAAAGCAAGAAGACCCAACATTTGTTCTGGGAAGGGGAGAGGTAAATAATGGTGAGGAAGAAAGATAGAAAAGAGAGAAAAGCAATGACAAGTAAAAGGAGGGACCTGCTGCAGAAACAGACATGGAGTCTCCGACAAAGATCCCAGTACCACAAAACTGACCTACCTACATCATTTTAGGGTTTTGTTTATGGCCCCCCAAGGAATGTTAGAAAATCATAAACTAGTATAGGTTGGTTAATTCAAAAAACAGAAAAAAAGCCGTGTGTCAATTTTCAATATTATTGGAATGTATCTGGCCAAATCTCATCGTGGGTCATTTTATTTTGGCAATTGGAGTGGCACAACAATCAATGGCAACTATTTTAGTGACAAGAGGTATGAAATTGGTTTGATTAATGTTTAGTGTTTGATTAATAATGTGGGTGGTGTGCTACTAGGGCTAGGGAACTTTAACTTATGTAGACATTTACTAGTTGAAAAATGTGTCATGATGTGGGTCATCTACTATTGTACATTCCCTCATACTCCTAACTTTTTCATTTCCTTATTTTATTGAAGTTTGTATTCATGAATCAATATTTGAGTTCCCAGCTACCTGTCCCGTGTTTGTCTAGGTGCAGTGTTATGCTATTAAAAATTTGCTTGCACATAATACAAAATAGTTTTCTTTCTAACTATTTTCCTTCCGAACTGAAATCTCATTCGATATTGAGGGAAAGTTTTGTCGAAAAAGATTTGATGTTATCGCCGCAGATCAAATCAGAGAAATCACCTCTTCGGGTAATTTTGTAAATTTCAACGATATGTTTTGAAAATTTTGTTATGTTTCATCAGAAAAATAGGGTTTTCATTGGTGGCAATGGGCACCGGAATCTCTACCCGCAGAGGAGATTTCAATTCCTTTCTATATACCAGCTCGAGCTTGTTAAGTTAAGTGATAAATTATTTAAAATTTACGAATAAGAATAAATTAACACGACATTACATTGACTTAATTGGAGATATGTAACATACATGGCTCATATGCCAAACCAAAATGTGAAAAACAGACAATATTTCAAACGATTTAATTCTTTCAATGTTTAAATCACTAGTTGACTTCTATGATCTTGGCATTAACCTTCATGTGTGAACAAGTAGGGTAATATGGAGTCATTGCAAGAAGCATTGAATCCATTGCTTGCATGAGTTGGTACACTCACTATTCTAGAATTATTCCTCCGTTGAAAATAGACTTCTACTATATCAGTCTTAATGATGAAAAATATCTTTCAAAGTCGTTAGAAATGTTTTCCATCCTATATGCATATAAAGTTTAATTTATTTATGTTTATAATTTCCAAGAGAATTCTCGAGTTATATATATTAATGTGCATGTATATAACTTTTTTTACAGAAGATAATAGAAATATGTATGATGCTGATATGCATATTATGTTCAAGCCATGTCTACTAAACATGCACGAGACTATATTATTTTGTTCGCCAAAAATTACCATGGACAAATGTGATATTTTTTGTAGTGCTTGTAATCAGGTGCGGAAACATACCTTTCAAGTGCATTTAGTGACAACAAATTTGTTACTAAGATTAAAAATTTGTCACTTAAAACATAGTCACAACAATTTTATTTAAAAATATCTTCACATTAACAATATTAACGGATTTTGTTGTCACCCTCTTCTATTGTAGTGATATATATGAATATATTTCATAGGTAACACCAATTCAAAGTGTTGATCAAAGATTTCTCTCAAAGAAAGCTCTTGAAATCCTTGCTATGAGATAAACAAGAAAGTCTAAAATCACAAATTATCTAGCTAGCTACATGCCTATATGTTAGGAATACTCTCAATGACCAAGGTGTAACCTCCAAGGCCACTCCTTTGGCGTGATAACACAGCTACCTCCTTTTCTGCCCCTACTTTTGTGCCAAAGCAAAAGTTGAGAAAGAAAAGAAAAAATATATAAAAGGAAACACAGGAATAGTAGTAAAAAAGAAGGGAGAAAGAGCATAAAACAAGATTTCCATGTCTTGATATGCCGAATTCCTCAAACTTAGCTGCTTGAACCAACCTTCTACTCCATCTTACAAGTAACATTACCCAAAACTATCAACAACCCAATATAGTTTGGCTAGCTGCTAAGGTGTAGAAGAGGTAGAAGAAGAAGAAAAATTTGATGTGAGGCTAAATTTGATAAGGCATGAATAGAGGTGTTTTGCAGAGCTTGCCGGTGCAACAGATGATGGCAGGGAGCCCCAACTGGTGGAACATCAACACCAACATGCGCCATCCTCATGACCAGATCAATCTTCTTCTCCCTTCTTCATCTTCTTCCTCCTCTTTTTCTTCTTCATCACCTTCACCATCTTCAATCTTTCCTCCGCCTCTCCCACCAAACTCTCTTCTTATGAACCATTGGCATGATACCCATGAGCTGCCAGATCACTCATGGAACCAACTTCTCATGTAAGCCCCTCTATCTTTATCCCATGCATGAACAAAAATTTAAAGTGTATTAGCTAGATCATCTCATCATGTGGTTTTGTGTATTTTGTAGTCTCTTTGTTAATCATGATCAATCCTTCAGGTTCAAAGTGTAATAGATTTTGGGTATTTTAGTTGCATCACCTATGATTACATTGTCCGCGGAAAAAGTTTGCACCAAGGGGCATCATCTTGAATGTTTGATTAACGCAGTGAGCTAATATTGTATGAATCGGCTTTTTTCAGGAGCGGACTGGTGGGAGAGGAAGATAGATGCAGCTTCAACCACTTTCAGCACAAGAAAACTGAGAACTGGACGGATCACGTGATGTATTGTACAAATGGAACCATGCTAGACGTGAAACAAGAGAGCTCTGATCAGGGTGGCTATTTAAGAGGACATGATCAGAATAGTGAAGAGATTCAAGCACTCAAATCTCAATGTGGTCAAGTTCTACCTGCTTGTTCACCTAGATCTTGTGTTACAACCACTCTTAGCAACAACTTGCTTGATTTCTCTAGTAGCAAGGGGGAAGAAATGCATCAACAACAGCGTGATCATTCACTAGAGGTACTAAAACATCAGTTTTCATGACAAGATGATCAAAACCATCTTTCTTGTTCTTGATCCAACAAGTTAGAATATTTTCTCTAATTTATGCTTGAGATCTAACATGTTCTTGGACAACTCCACTTCTATTTATGCATAAAGTGCAACAGCTGCCAAACTGGGTCTGCATATAAGAAGGCAAGGGTGCGATCTACTCCACAGTCTGCTTTCAAGGTGTTGATTAGCTCTTCATATACGCTCATTTTTTTCACTCCTTATCTAATCTTCCCAGTCAAAAATTAGAAAGCTAGCATGACTTTGAGCCACATAGATTTGGTTACATGCTTTCTTCCATAAATCACACAGGTGCGCAAGGAAAATCTTGGTGACAGAATAACAGCTCTGCACCAGCTTGTTTCTCCATTTGGAAAGGTAAAGATATAGCATACATAAACCCACAAAAAATCTTGGGCTATTCCATTCCAAAGTGTGAATAGCTCACTAATTGGCATACCCAAAATACTGTACTTCAATATAATATATATAAGCTTGATGCTAGTATAGCTAACCAGACATGGAAAAAAGGGGCATGATGAACATGGGTTTTGGCCACTTTTGCAGACTGACACAGCCTCTGTCTTGTTAGAAGCTATTGGATACATCAGATTCCTTCAGAATCAAATCGAGGTGATGCTTCTTCTTCTCTCCTTCGGTTGTGCAAACAGCAAAGAATTATTGGGCACGCAGATAAAGTAGGCTGCACCACTGTCTGCAACTAGCTCTTTCTCTTGCTTTGTTTCTCACAGCTTTTGTTATTGAAGTTAGCACAGTCAAGAGTTAATAAGAAAAAAACATTCCTCGTCTTTGATTCAGGCTCTTAGTTCCCCGTACTTGGGCTCTGCATCAACTTCTAGGACCAAGAGGCAACCTGTAAGTAGATTCATCTCTCCCACAAAAACATGACTATGATCTCTCACCCACCCCATGTTTTCCCCTCTCCCATCTGGGCATCTCCTCTCCTCATTTGCACAAGAAGACACAGGGTACATACTCAACCTTGTACCTCTTTGCCCATTAAAAAACCCTTCTATACATTGGGTGGACTATAGAATACATCCACTTGTAAAATACAACATAAGGTTGCATATTATTGATGGCCAAAGAGTACACAATATGCGAGTGCACCGTACTACTGGTTTTGGTTGTGAGGCGATTTTTACAGGCATAAAAACTTCACTCATTTATAATCTTTCTTTACCACCATCATGATTGACAGAGTCATTATCTTATGACTTATCTGTCTCTATGTTTTAGATTTATCTGTCAAAATATCATTTGGGCACAGCTTTCGAAGTCATTTTCAATCTTGGCCATCTTTAAAATTTTGTTTTTAAGTGTTACATAATTTATTTTAAATGCTTGCTTTACAAGCAAAATTCCACACATTTTTTTAGTATGATTTGATCTTTGTGGATAGATGAACTTTTAATGTGTGATATTATTTTATGGGCAAGTAGTACATTTATATATTAATATATGTGACGGCTAATTAAGATGTAAACACATTCAGAATGACATTTCTTTGCTTCAGATTCAAGCTGCGGAAAGGAGTAGTGTATTTCCAGAGGACCCAGGCCAGGTATGCTTTATTGGATCCCCTCCCAGCTTGAAAGCAATTTAGTATCTCAAAGTATGTTATAATAGAAAAGTGGTATGCTTTTGTGCATCCTTTCCACAACAAAAGAAAGGCCCAAGAGAACAAGAAATGAGCTCTGTGCCTTATTTTTGGTCTAAAGTAGTACATTTCAACTACAGTAGAATTTATACATATAAATCTGTATGCCCATGCTTAGATGCTGATTCTTTGATTATTGTTTCTTGATTAGCTGTTGGAGAATGCTTGCATCAAAAGGAGAGGAGGTCAAGATCAAAAGGTGATGGGCATTTTCATTATATATAATATGCTAGTTTATTTCATTGCTCAATTAATTATTACGGCCCCAATAATTGTCTACTCCAAGTCATCTACATTCTCAACAATAATTTTAAGTAAAAACTTTATATTTGTCTTGGTTTAATTACAATAGAAAGACTAAAAATGATATTTTTTTCGCTGATTATCACAACAAACCAATTTGTTAAGAATAAGCCGTGGAGCCTAGATAATTAATTGTAGTCATCCACAAAATTTGACTTGGAAAAATTCGTTAAGCTGCATAAAAAACAGTATAAATGTGGAAAATTGCTTTCAAGAACTGATGTCCTTTCAGCACAAATTTTTTCACATATCATACCAGAAAAATAATTAAAGAAAGGCTAATAAGAAAGAGTACAAAGTTCGGCCATTTTTCGAAAATCATAATTTGCATAGGTGCAAAACAAAATCTCATAACAAATTATTATTTATCGTGGGATTTCGGACATTTGTCACAGGATTGCCCATGACAATCAAATGCTCATTTTGTCACCAGCGAAGGGTAGTCATGTTTTGCTTGTATTTATGTTAAAACACGAAAAAAAATTTCATAGTATTACCATTTTTATCATTGTTATTCCCTATTTAAAAAAGTGGGTTAGCTAGTAATCATTTTTCTCAAATAACATTTGAAACTTTTTAGGGTTCTAATGAATCTGGGGAGCCAAGGAAAGATCTGCGCAGTAGAGGGCTGTGCTTAGTTCCTGTGGCCTGCACCATTCAGGTCGGAAGTGATAATGGAGCTGATTACTGGGCACCGGCGCCACTGGCCTTCGGCGGCGGCTTCCATTAATCTCATCAATAATTTACATGTTCAAGTTTCACAGCAATCTTAAGCTTCCATACTGTGAGATAGCATCATGAGCAGTCATTCTGCAATGATATATATTCATACAAAAAAGAAGGTTGATTGCTCATGATGGTATGCACTTTGAAGCAAAGAAGGTTAGCTTTGCTAATATCATATCATCATTCCTAGTGTTTAATTTATGCTTGTTGAACTTTAATTTGACATGAATATTAATGTTTTTATTAATGTAAATGTTTTTTTAATGTTCATGGTGTATCTCGAAATATAAGTAGTTTTGAGATTAACTAAACAAATCAAATACAAATCTCCCATTTCAATATATAAGGATGAGAAGTACCAAATAAATAGAGAGAATAAACAAACCAATTTTATGTGAAAAATCCCAAATTTGAAGGAAAAATCATAGGGCAAACTACCAGATCAAATTTATATATCATAACTTTGATATAGAATATATCCATAAGAGAACAAACTCCCCAATACCAATTTACTATATTTCCTACAAAATTAGTATTAATTAAGAAAGAAAATAAAGAATTATGGATTACAAATATAAAAACTTGGCAAAGTTATCATTAATTATTGCAAACAAATCTCAACAAAACATTTACCTTTCTTAAATCCACACAATTTTCTTCTCCCTTCGTAGCGGCCATTTTTTCCCAGAAACCAAAAACCAAAAAAGAAAAGTGTCGTGCATTGCTTTTATTCCTTTCAGCTAACCAAATCTGTAAAATCTTGGTTTTTGCCAAAAACATGTTTGTAATTTCGTGTATTTATAGAGGGACAACCCAATGAACCTCCCTTTCCCGACTCCATGAAATACTTCTAGCTGGCATGGGAAGCTTCATCCATGCCTGTTCCATTCTTGCAGTAAATATGTTTCTCCTTTGACACAACTTTTGTCATCATGTCTGAAACATTCCTTGTAGTATGAATTTTTATTAGCTTAAGAGATTTACTTTTCATTACATCTCTTATTTAGTGATATTTCACATCAATATATTTGCTCCTTGAATGAAAACTTGAATTCTTAATCAGGTGAATTGTACTATAGCTATCACGGTGTACAATGTATCTCTCATGTCTAATGCCAATTTCATTTAAAAATCTCTTCGTCCATAACATCTCCTTGCAAGCTTCTGTAGCAGCAATAAATTCTGCTTCAGTTGTAGATAATGCAACACACTTTTGCAACCTAGATTGCCAAGACACAACCGTATTAGCAAAATTAACAACAAACCCAGATGTTGACCTTCTTGTTTCCAAGTCACCTACCGTGTTTGCATTGGTGTAGCCAACCAATAAAGGTTTATCACTTTCAAAACATAAACACATTTTGGATGTACACCTCAAGTACCTCGTTATCCATTTAACTGCTTGCCAATATTCTTTATTCGAATTTGTTAAATGTTTGCTAACCATTCCAACTGCATATGCTATATCCGGCCTTGTACAAACCATAGCATATATCAAACTACCAACTGCATAAACATAAAGAACCTTTCTCATTTCCTTTATTTCTGTTTCACTTAAGTCACTTTTCGTCAACTTAAAGTGACCCCCAAGTGGAACTCCAATTGACTTTGCAACTCTCATATTGAATTTTGCAAGTACCTTTTCTATGTATTTTTCCTGTGACACCCAAAGCTTTCTAGCTCCCCTGTCACGCCGAATGGACATCCCCAAGATTTGCTTCGCCGATCCCAAATCCTTCAGTGTAAAAGATTGATTCAAGTTCTTTAAACTTGTAATCTTGGCCCCATCATGTCCTACAATCAACATGTCATCCACATAAAGTAACAAAATAATAAAGTCACCATCGTCAAACCTTTTGATGAATACACAGTGATCAGAAACAGACTTCTTGTACTTATTTTTTCCATAAAAGAATCAAACTTTTTGTACTACTGTTTAGGAGCTTGCTCCAAACCGTACAAACTCTTTTTCAGTTTGCTTGTCAACTGTTCCTTTCCTCTAACTTCAAAACCCTATGGTTGCTCTATATGTATGGTATCCTCAAGATCACCATATAGAAAGGTTGTCTTCAAGTCTAACTGTTCAACTTCCAAATCCAAACTTGCAGCAAAAGCCAGAATAATTTTAATAGAAGATATTTTAACAACAGGAGAAAAAATTCATCGAAATCAATATATTTCTTTTGTCTGAAGCCCTTCACCACCAACCTTGCCTTGTACCGTAGTTGTGTATTGTTTTCTGCATGTTTGATCCTATATACCCATTTATTCTTCAGTACTCTCTTCCCCTTAGGAAGATCCACCAACTTATAGCTATGATTCTCATGCAAAGATTTCATCTCATCTTGCATTGCCTTCAACCACTTCTCATTTTCTACATGAGCTTTGAGCTCACAAAAATTTTCTAGTTCTCCACACTCAGTAATTGTCATGTATTTTGATGATGGATATCTTGTTGATGGAACTGGTTCACGAGCTAATCTCCTCATATTAGTTAGCTGCCCTTGATCAGAATCTCCTTATTCTTGTCCAACATCATTAACAAACTCATTATAAATATCATCAAACACCACATCCTCACCATCATCATCACTAGGTGGGAAAATAATTGTGTCATCCTGAGTTGCCTCTTCATTTCTAATTGAGGTTGAAAGTTCTTTTATCCTTTCAAAGCTTTCCTGAGATTTTGTTTGAGGAACTTCTTCTTTGCCAAAGTCCTCAATTGTTTGATCCTCCTGAAAAATACATTTCTGCTTCAAGTCAGTTTTCTATTCTTAGGATCTCAAAGTTTGTATCCAAACTTATCATCACCATATCTTAGAAAAATACATTTCACGGCTCTAGAGTCAAGCTTAGCTCTTTAATCATTGGGCACATATGCAAAAGCCTTACAGCCAAAGACTCAAATGAGAATAATTAACCTTTTTGTCACTCCAAACCGTATGTTACTTTCCAGGGGATGTGTGGGAGATCTGTTGATCAAATAACAAGTTGTGCTCAAGGCCTCACCCTAGAAGCTTTTAGGCAACTTAGTTGAAGACAAAATACTCCTAACCCTCTCAAAGATGGTCCTGTTCATTCTTTCAACCACTCCATTATGTTGAGGAGTATAAGGAACCGTCTTCTCATGCCTAATCCTATGCTTGCTACAATATTCATCAAACTCAACAGAACAATATTCACCACCATTATCACTTCTAAGGCATTTTAAAAACTTACGTGTTTCTCTTTCAACCAATTCATGAAAATTCTTAAAGATGCCAAAAACATTACTTTTATTTTTCATGCCATAAGCCTACACCTTCTTAGAAATATCATCAATAAAAGTGATAAAATAAATAGAATCGCCAAGAGATTTTACCTTCATAGGCCCACACACATCAAAGTGTACCAACTCAAGAACTTCTGACTTCCTTGTACTTGTGCTTGCAAAAGATGTTCTACGTTGTTTTTCAACCAAATAGTAGTGACAAGGACTAATTGTGATGTCCTTGACCTTGGGAAGGAGATTTAGCTTCTTTAATATCTCCAGTCCCTTCTCACTTATGTGTCCCAATTGATGGTGGCACAAATCAGCAGTGGAATCAAGTGAGAAGATATTAACTTCCCCTCAAACTAGACTCGTCTCAGTCCTGTACAAACTACAACACTTCTTCCCTTTAGCAACAATAAGAGAACCTTTCACAAGTTTCCACATACCTTGTGCAAATTATGAACTAAATCCTTCATCATCAAGCACTCTGGTTGGCAACAAACTCATCCTCAAATCTGGAATATTTCTGACATTTTTTAGCACCAATCTGTAACCCATATTTGTTACTATATGCACATCTCCAAGCCCTACAATTTTGGAAGTATCAATATTTCCCATCTTCACTATACCTAAATCCGAAGATTGATAGGTAGTAAAGGAATTTTTGCTTTAGAGTTACATGGAACGATGCTCCTGAGTGAACTACTCAACTAACATCACAATCAGCTGTCAAACAATCATTCCTACAATCAGAAAGAATCACTATGTCATCATGCACAATATTAATATTCATTTCTCCTTGATGCTTGTTGTCTTTATTTTTCAAGTCTTTCTTGAGTTTCTAATAATCTTTCTTGAAATGACCTGTCTTGTCACAATAATAACATTTCAAGTTCTTCCTGGATTTAGACCTTCCTCGACTCTTATCCCTTCTATTTGTGTCTCTATTTCTTGATCTACCTCTTGCCTCTTCTGACACTAATGCATGAGACCCTGAAGTTGGTAGAGATTTTCTTCTCACTTCCTCATTCAGGAAACTGCTTGTTATCATGTCCATTGTGAGCTTTCTATCTGGGGCAGCATTGCTCAAAGTAATCACCAATGTTTCCCAACTCTCTGGCAAAGTGTTGAGGAGCAGGATTACTTGTCATTCTTCGTCTAAAGTCATCTTCATCCTAGCAAGTTGAGTTATAATACTCTTCATCTCATTTAGATGCTCACTTATATCGCTTCCATCCTTATACCTCAAGTTCACTAATTTCCTTATCAAAAGGGTCTTATTGCTAGCAGTATTCCTTTCATCAATTTCTTAAAGTTTATCCCATATTACTTTTGAGGATGCCAATTATGAAACATGATGATACACAACTTCATCTACCCATTATCTCAAACAGGCCATAACCATCTTATCTAACTTATTCCAGTCTTTTCAATCACCTTTGCTGGTTTCTAACCAATGATAAATTCATACAAATCCTTGGAATAAAAATAATCAATCATTTTTCCTTTCTAATAATGCCAGTTACTCAGCCCCTTAAGAGATATCATCTTAACATACTTTTCATCGGTCATCTTGTTGAAATATAAATCATCACACACACACACACACTCCAACTAGGCTCTTAGAAATTTTGTCGAACACCTAGTGGGCAGAAAATATCAACAACCACAACTTGCAAACCTTTTGGCTCTGATACCACTTGTTGAGATTAACCAAACAAATCAAATACAAATCCTCTACTTCAATACATAAGGATGAGAAGTACTAAACAAATAGAAAGATCAGACAAACCAATTTTACTTGGAAAACCCCAACTTTGGAGAAAAATCACAAGGGCAAATAGCCACATTAAATTCACTAGTTCACAACTTTGATACAAAATAGATCAATAGGAGAACAAACTCCTCAATATCAATTTACTGTACTTTCTATAAAATTGGCATTAACCAAGAAAGAAAATAAAGAATTATAGATTATAAATATAAGAACTTGACAAAGTTACTGTTGATGATTGCAAGTGAATCTTAACAAAATATTTACCTTTTTTAAATCCACACAATTTTTTTCCCTTCTTAGATGTCGTTTTTCTCCAAAACTAAAAACCAAAACAAAAGAAGATAAGCGTCGTACGTAACTTTTATTCATTTCAACTAATCAAATCTACAAAATTTTGGTTTTTTCTCAAAATAAGGTTGCAGTTTCATGTATTTACGGAGAAGGGACAACCCAACAAGTAGAACGATTATCCCGCAAGAGTTATTATCTTATTGGTTAAGGTACTTTTTCCTTGTAGGAGGTATCAAGTTCAATTGACCTCTTTAGAATTGACTCTTTGTAACACCCCGTTTCGGCTCACCCATGAACCGACCCGGAAATGTCACCGGCGACCGAACCGTTCGCTAATCTACTGGGTTCGGTTAAGCCAACCCGGATCTGCCCTCGGCGTCTCAAGATGGAGATGCAAACATGAAATGCATGAATGGGAACGATTGGGTTCTAACGCGGTCCTACATGCATGCTATGATGTACAAGCAAAACAAGACAAAACAATAAATGAGAAACCAAAAGAAAATATATACTACTACGTAAAAACGGACAGAATTTCCCTAAAAGTGCAATAAGGGCCAACCTGTCCACAACAAAGGTATATAAATATTTTATCAAAATACGACAAAACATAACAATCTACCGCGGCATTTCATTATTATCTCATTTGTTTTCATCTAAGCCGAGGCTGAACTCAAGGCTCCCTGCTCATTCACATCTATCCGTTCATTTCATATCAAGCAATTCATCAAGACAAAAACATTCTAATTATCATTCACACAGCATTAACACAACCATCATTATACATTACACGCGGCAGGTACATGTGTACGCGGTTCCGTGCTGCTCCTCCGCAGTCCCGACAGCTTTCATTGCTCGCATTCCTCACCTACATATATATAGAAAAACCGTCAGTAACGAGTGTTACCGGCCCGGAAAATAACTAATATCAATCTGGCACAGGAGAGCAAACTCTCCTGTTGAATGAAAACCATATACTTCCTCAAGAACTCTCATCAGGGCACATACGGGAGCCGTCGCCCTCGGGTCGACAGCGTCCCCCTTTCTTTCTCATTCTCATACCTTGGCCATTTCTCTATCGCTTCTCGCATCAAATCTCATTCCTTTCCGCCCTCTGCACCTTCCATATTACTCCTGGCCTTGAGCACGAAGGCCGAGTACTCTCAGGCAGTCGCCTTTAGTACCCTTTGAAACCACAAGTCTAGACATGCGCTGCATTGCAGTACCCGTGAACCTCCACACTTCTCCGGGTTTGAGGAACTCAAAGGTGGAGTTGTCAGGATCCCTCGGGAATGAAACGGCCCGCACACCATTCCAGAGCCCACTATCGACTCACACGTGCCCGCTCGCGTAGCACGGTAGTCGGATTTCCCTCATCCAATCTCTCACTGAAAACGCGAAAACTATACATATATATAGGGCTAGGTTGGGATTTATACAATAGGCCCGAAGGCATCGTGAGCTGGATCTGAAGTTCGAAAACAAACTCGAGGGATCTCATCCTCGAGGGTTATTAATCCGGAAAATCATTGGCTAAATGGCCCGAGTTAAGTGGGATCCGATAAAACGCCACTTAACTCGTCCTGCACATGATAAATCAAATACACAATAGAGTAGCGTAAAAACAGAGAACGAGTCCTAAACGGACCTGGTAGAAGCTCCAAACGGGTCCACGCGCCTAGGCGGCGAGCTCCTACACCGTACCTACACAATCAAGCTAAAAACTAACGCCTGCATGATGAATCACACATCCTATAGCATGCACACACAATCAACACAATCACACATCAATCAACACACATCAACCTATATCAATTCTAGCAAGTCTACTTAGGCTAGTTTGCATTAGATCATGATCATTACCTAGTTACCCTAATTAGTTTCTTAGCCTCCATTTTTAACACTACTCAATCAAAGAAATTTCATATTTTATCCTTAATCAAATCTACATTTATATATATTATTATAACACACAATTCACCAATCCTAGAATGCAATTCTAATAATCAATACTTTCAAATAATTAAGTTAAAATAAATTATACCTCGCGTCGTCGAAAATTGGCGACGGCTAGGGTTTTCGTTTCGTGGCTCGAAACTCGAATTCGGCACCTAGCGGCGTCCGAAGTCCGATCAGATTGGACCGGGTGCGTTCGGCGGATGATCCGGCGAATTTCCCACGAATCCAATTTTCTGGCGGTTCCGGCGATTTTCCGGCGAGTGTTGGCAGTTTTCCGGCGGATTCCGACGGTTTTCCGGCGATGATTCGGGACCGGGCAATCAGGGGGTCTATCGGCACCAGCTCGACGAGCTTGGTCCAATGGTGGTGTCAAACAGGGCAGTCGGGGCGGCGATGGCTGTCGGCGGCGGCGTCGAAAATGGGCGGCGGCGACCGCGTGCTCCGATCGGGGCTGCGGCCGGCCCGACGGCGCTTGGGATGGTGGGAAAACGTCGGCGACGGCGAGAGGGTGAGATTGGTGTCACAGCGGCGGTGACGGCGACCGAACGGCGGCGGAATCCGGCCCGAAGTGGCGACGCATCATGGCAATCGGCGGCCGTGGGTCGGTCGGTGGTGGTCATGCGGCCGACAGCACGGCAAGGCTGAGCGGCGTCGATCAGGTGGCAGCGAGGCATCGGCGGCGGCGCGCAGCACACAGCGGCGAGGGTTTTGGGAGGGTAAGTGTCGGGAGGAGAAAAATACCCTCAATGGCAGTTTCGTAATTAAGTATTGACTCGATTCCTACTCGAGTCAAAATAATAATTAGTTCGTAATAAATTCTAAAAAATCTAGAAAAATATGGAAAAATTTCATAAAATAAAACAAACACAACAACATCCAAATGACATGCTCTATAACTAATAACCCACCCGAATATAATCCAACGCGTCCTAACGCGTTATTCGGCCTAAAACTATTTCTACGATCAAACATATAAAAAGAAAAAAATACTGTATACTTTCATATATTCTGATAACTCATATCTCACCATCTTCTCGACGTTATCATCATATATTCAGGTACATCTGACTCTCATCGCTCATAACTCACGGCTGGTCTTGACTCAGCACGCGGTTCATGAAACTGACTCGACTCGATACCAACGGTTGAACCGACTGGTTCGGTAACGTAAAACCCTGACTCGAGTCACGGGTTTTACACACTCTCTCTCTCAACCCTCTTGTCCCCTTTGTGTTTGCTGAGTGTCCGCAATATTTTAACTTTTAACGTGCCCAAATCTCCTACAATGGATAGAGATCTTTTTTTTTTGGTGATATTTTGTTAAAATTCAAAATAAGATCATCAGAAATGCAAAATTATTGAAAAATGTTACAAAATTACTTATAAACTATGATTTATCACTTATTTGTGCATTTTAGAAGAAAGCTTTAAACAACTTAATAAAAAATAATGCACATGATCGTTGTAAAAATAGATGATGCAAAAATATTCTAAGCTAATTATTAACAGTCTATTTAACATAATATATTAGACAACTAACTCTTCTGTTAATCGAGAGAGAGAAAATAGTGGCTTTAGTTGATGAGAAATAGAGTGGGAAATGAATAATCCATCATTGTAAAATTATGTAAGATTAAGTTGATACACACCACCTTGATGTTGATTTCTTTATCTAGACTTACGCTTAGTTGATTTAGATAGTAGCAAGAGATAGACATTCCTAAATGTGCATGTAGACGAGTTAAATTCCTTCCAAATTTGACAAGTTTGTTTATATATTGAGATTTCAAATTAAGTTAGAAATGAATAATATTAGTTATTTTAAAACATTTTTTTTACTTAAAAATTCCCTGGGTCACTTTATTCAATGACTTTTCGAATAAAACCCCATGGATGACTCTTACTGACAAATTTTGTGATGGATTCCATTTCCTTTCCTTAGTTACATAGTAAAAGTCAATAAACAAATTTATTTTTAGATTAGTTAAATTAGTATTTTAAAGTAATATAAATAATATATTTGTTAATTTCAAATTAAAAAACAATAAATATTAATTTTGTATAACGTTTTATACCTTGGATTGGAAAACAACTCGTAAAAAATATTCTAAATTGGCTTGGTGGCAATTACATTGTATAGTCTAGGGAGTCAAGTATGAATCTTGAATTTCTAAACTATGATGATATGAGTGCATGTTTTGAGGCCTGAAGCATTATATAACCACGATAATTAAAATTAATTAATAGAACTCCATGGGTGGGTTCTAGATAATAATTTAAGGAAAAATTAACGTGAAAAGAAGAGTTGACGTAATAAAATTGGAGATGAAAAAAATGAAAATTCTACGACTTGATGAAAAAAACCCTAAAATAGGACCAAATGCAATTATTTGTACGAATAAGCATAATAATGAACACAAGTGACAACTTTGTGCCCTATCGCATAATTGTGTTCACAACCGGACATACATACCAGTAATAAAACGGAGACAAATATATGCAAATTCAATATATGGTCAATATGGTTCCCATTTAGGAAAAAAAAGGTTCCCATGCATGCATAAAAATTATTTTGGTAGGTAATTTATGAGTTGCTAATTGTATATATGAATGCCTTTCCCGAATTCTTGTGTATTATTGCTAAATTGCCAAAATATAATGAGTTGCATCTTTAAAAAATTAGTGATTTGGATTCCTTTTACACCTATTTAATTTAATTTAATTTTGAATTTGATAATATTTCTAAAACATAAATCAACTAAATGAGTAATGATGTTTCAAATGCTAAACAATTGTACTTAGCAACTTCACAATATTTATGGCTTTAACTTTAACATTATTCAAACTATAGTGTTAAAACTTTTTTTACTTCAGTACCTTATAACTTTTCAAGTCAAACTTGATGGCTAACTCATTAATATCCCCAAGTCAAGCGATAAGAATGGCTAAAAATATTAATTTTCTCTTAATTTAGTTAAACTAATATTTTAAAACACTGAACATAATATATTTATCAATTTAAAATGTTAAAAAGAGAAATATTACATATTCTAAATAACTTTGTATTTATTGAAACAAAAAAATAATATAAAAGACTCCAAATTAACCGCAAATTGACTAAATTCCATAACATGCCAAGTTGAGTCTAAGTCCTAAATTTTTAAACTATAAAATCCCAATATCAAAAAGAAATTCAATAGGGTTTATAGTAAGATCATTTTTAATTAAGAAGGTAGGTGTAAGTAATATGAGAAATTAAACTTTTATATAGTAAGAGTTAGTCAAATTCAATAAAAAATGTTCCAAAGACGGTCACGGACTAGCTATAACAAGTTGGCCCTCAAACATTGAAAGCTTCTCGCTTGTATATAAAGTCTCATGTTTATTGTATCCTGTTGGGCACAATATGACCAAATTGGAATGTGATTTGAAGACCATTGATTGCCCAATTTTCATAATCTCTCTGTATCATTGTTAAATTTGGAATCATAATTTCCGATATAAATATTATTGATCATTTGGATTTAACAAGTTTGGATACATCCTATATTTATTAATATAAAGTGTCAAAATGATCAATCTTTTTGTATTCTACATAACTTTGTATTTACTGAATAAAAAATAATATAAATGACTTTAAATTGGCTTTGAATCGACTCCACAAATATGAATTCTGAGTTTTTAAACCATAATTCAAACACAAATAAATGAATTTAGTATAGGCGTAATAGAAAGATCATTTTTAATTAAGAATGCGGGCATTCGCAGCACAAAAGCCCTAATCGGGAACTCCAAATCCAATCCAAAAGCCCAATAACACCTAAAAAGGCCCAAGCCCATTTGTTAAGACTCCACCGTCCGCCCCATCTCATCGCCTTCTTCTTCCGGCGACTCGCCGGCCCTCTCTCCGGCGGCCATGGCAGACCCATGGAGCCAAACCGCACTCCTCGTCATCGACATGCAGGTCCTCCCCTCCCCTCCTTCCTACTCCACCGCCCCAAAAAGGCCGCGTCTTTGTGCTCCCCGCTAACTCCACCGCTTCTCTTTTGCAGAAAGACTTCATCTTTCCGGGCGGTCCGATGCATGTTGCCGGCGGCAACTCAGTCGTCCCCTTCGTCGCCAAGGCCGTGGAAGTTGCCCGGAAGCGTGGTGCCTTTGTGATCTGGGTGAGCTCTGTTCTGACTGGGGAGCTGTTTGTGTGAGCTTGCTAGTGTTGGGGTGATGGATGGTTGAGGTTTTTTTATATTTTTTGTTTTTTGCAGGTTGTGAGGGAGCACGACCGGCGAGGGCGGGACGTGGAGCTGTTCCGTCGGAGGTTTTATGGGGTGGGGAAGCCGAATCCCACCTCGAAAGGGTGTGGGGGTGCAGAGCTGGTTGATGAGCTAGTCATGGTGGAGGGGGAATATAAGTTGGTTAAGACCCGGTTTAGTGCTTTCTTTGCTACCAACCTTCACTCCCTTCTTCAGAGCAATGGTATCAGAAATATTGTAGTTGTTGGTATGTATGTTTATTGAAGATTCTCTTTCATTGAATGTATTGGAATGTGAATGTGATGTATAAGATTGGTTGTCGAGATATGCATATTGGAGATGTTCTGGAATGTGAATGTGATTCTTATAAGATTGGTTTTGCTATATGTTTTTTTGTTGTTTTGTTTTTGCTTAATTGGTGATTATTGAATGCATTGGACAGTGAATGTCATATGTATCAGATTGGTATGGCTGTCTGTTTACTGTTTATGAAGTTGCTGGTATAATTTTGGAGATGTTTTGGACTGTGAATGTGATTTTTATGTGGTTTTGCTCAATGTTTTTTGTTGTTTTAGTGTGGCTGATTTGGTGGTTATTGTTTATGGTAGGAGTTCAGACACCAAATTGCATTAGGCAGACCGTGTTTGATGCGGTTGCTTTGGATTATCAGTCCGTGACAGTGATTGTTGATGCAACAGCTGCTGCTACGCCAGAAATCCATTTAGGTAGGTGTTCTTAGATCTTCCTTTGTCTTGTGTCCCTGTGGTTTTGGTTAGGGTGTTCATCATTAATAAGGAACCCAAAGATGTCAAGTTTGAAATCTGGTAATGGAGTTTGATTGTGAACTATTTGATTGTGCTAGGTTTTTTGTTTTCAAATTCTTTTTTGGATAGATGAATAATCTATTTCATATGGAAAAAAACACAACTTACAACTACTAAAAACTTGGCCAGTTATCTCATTTTTATGGATTGCTGAGGATTTGTGATGAAGCTTGATCCTAGTTTGTTTGAACTGCAGTGTTTTTAAGTTTTCATTTCACAGGGTGGTTGCATTATATAATATTATATTTAGCATTTAGAAGGGGGAGATTTCTCTAGTGTGAGTTGAACAATTAATTACCAAATTATAACTTCTAGCATGATTGTTAAAATTTTACGTTTCATGGCATCTGCAGTTGACAGTGCAGTGAATTGACTATTTACTATGAAGACCACTTTATGTTTGTAAATAAAAAGATAACTTTTTTTTTCCATTTGTAATAACATATCATAATTTAGGGTCCATATCCCCAACACCCCTTTTGAGAAGAAGAAGGAGAATAATAGTTTGCTATCAATTCAATCAAGCATTTATTTCTGTGGCAACTAAGGTTTGCAATCTCTTGGCATTATCTGTGAAATGCCTCTTATATGTTTGTATTATTAGGTTGGCTAGTCTTGGAAGGTCTAAAAAGAGAGATCTTAGACATACCGGGATCTCGGAATACTAATTTAAATAATTATATAACATGTAATACCTATCAATTATATGAAAATTTATTTCAAATTAACAATGAAATTAATATTTTTATTCATAAAATCATAATTAGATGACCTTTTAACCTAATGACACCACCCAATTTAAGACACTTACATGGGATCTGTATCATATGGTTGTAATCTACCTTTCACCATAGCCTTTAATTTGGAGTTTGTGATCCGTCATCTTCAATGATTTTTGTCCTTAGAACTGTAATGTTGACTTTTACTTCTTTGTTTTGATGAAAAGGATTCAAGACGATTTATTCAAGGGACGTTGTCATTGTTTATCTTATCTACCTCTACCGTTATTTCTACAGAGTATCCCATCCTACTCTCACTTGGCAATAACTCATCCCTATCGTCTGTTCTTCCCCTGTATTTCTTCTTTACCTGAGGTGAGAAAGCAAACAAAGATCCTAACTTTTTACTTTAAAAAAAATTATAACTTTTACCCAAATCCGCTAACCAACAGACCAATCAGCACCTCGCATATCACGGCTATGAGTATACTGCCCATCATCTCATTCTCATGGTAGCGATCGCCATCATAAGAGAGTGAACATCAACCCTCCACCTCTGCTTTTCTGGTTGGTTCTCCATCAACCCTCCCTCCACCCGCCGCGCACATGCTCCCCCAACCACGCCCCCTTTTGTCCTTACTTCACCTCTTCTTCTCCTTCTTGGGGAGGTGTTCTGTCTCGAACATCTCTTGAGAACGCTTGGCGAGATCCCATGAGGAGGCGAACCTTGGGTAGAAGATATCTACATTGCTTTAATTTGCTATAGTTTGGCAACAGATAGATGACATGACATCAATTTTATAAAGTCAACAGGGAGATTTTATGAAAGGGAATATGTGAAGTCTTGTTGAGACAGATCTTCTAGTTTCCTTTGTTGGTACTTCATCGGCTTGTGTTGTATAACCTATTACGTGTCATATTATTACCTAATCCTTGGATGCAACTCAACTTTTATCATCTATATAATGATATTGTCTGTAATATTTGTATTTTAAATTTTGATCAACTCAAGTTTATATTTCAACTATACAGGCAATGTTATTATCTTCATCTTGGGCAACAGAGTCTGTATTCTTAGATACATCCTAAAATGATACTCTCAATGTGATTAAGCATTCATTGTGATTAAACATTCATTTATGTGGTAAAATGATTGTGTTGGGCTGTAAAATCAGATGGAGTTGATTGCCATTAAACTTTCATGTTCTTCCTTTATTGTATTATTTACATTTTGTATTCATGTGGCAGCAAATATTTATGATATGAAGAACATCGGAGTTGCTACTCCGACATTGGAGGAATGGAGCAGTAACAAGCCCCATTCTAGGCATGCCCTTCAAAACGAAAGGAGCTAGGGGAATTGATAGCTCAACCAAGTGTGTTAATCTGAAGAATATGTGTATTTGAATATATTTGTGTTTTGTATAGAAAGCTTGCAGAAATGTTCAAATAACTGGACGCATTAAACTCGATTGACATTGCCGCAAATATTCGTCTTCTTGTTTGTACTATTGTAAACAAGATATTTTGTGGCTGGTAAGATTGCTGTGAATTGCCTTCAAACGGAACCATGCAATTTCTTTGCAGGGGACAATTTAATGCCGAGTAATGGATTGATCTTCCCATGAATGGAGTGAAATTATTCATCGAAGATCCATTCATTGCTCTCTAATCTCTAGGGATGATAATAATTCGGTAAAAACCGAGAGCCGAACTAAATCAAAAATAAATTTGTAATTTGATTCGGTTTTGAAATAGTTTAATTCGATTTTGGTAGGGCCATTGATATTTTAGTTTCGAATCGGTCCAATTAAATTGAAGTAATTAATTTTTTTAAATATTCTAAAATTAATCTTTTATGTTATTTATCATGGAGTTATAAATATTTATATGAATTATTTAATTTGATATGCACATATAAATTTACTTATTAAATGGTTATTTCTATTAACATAATGATATAATTTTAATTAAATAATTAAACCAAAAATTTTATGATATAATTCGATTATTCGATTATTGAGCCAGTTTGGATCCAATTTGAATTGGAAACAGATTTATGGATTATTTATTTGGTAAGAGAAGATGCTAGGGATGGATATGGATGTTTGAATGCTTGAGTGCCGACCTATTTTGGTTAATTGATTATGATTGTAGAATAGTAAATTAAACATGAACAAAACCTCGTCCACCCAAATTGGTGATGTGCATGGTTATGCTCTTGCGCTAGAGACAAATGGGGTTGAGTGATTTGTTGAAGGTATTGGAATAACTCACCCTTGCAAAATTGCAACCCTTTGTCTCCTTATCATTGTAGCACGTGTTATGGCATAATGGGCATGATGACTTAACATCATCCTCACATTCCTTCCACTTGTACTTAGAAGTACGGTTGAGATTTTGAAACCTATTGTGACCACTAAGCACGAGGATTGCACTTCTTTGAAGTATTGATCCAACACCTTATGATATGATCTCACGAGAGTCATACATTGCATGTGTGCACTTTTGAATGCGCCAAAGGTGTCTACTTAGGAGAGAATTAATTATATACTCAACAAAGAGTTAAATCCCCACGCTACTTTGATCCTTATAGAGATCATTAGTGGACAATAAAGCAGAAACAATTTTAACACAATAAAAAATAACAATTTAGCATAAAAACTCGGGCAATAAACAATGTTAATAAACCTTAATAAATAGATGGTGTGAAAGACAACAGAAGATTAAGGTAAGAAAACCACTTATTTTAATAAATCAATCAAACTATGTAAGTCACTAAATGGCTTTGAGTTCACTTAATTCTCTAAACCAAACAAGTTAAACATAAGAGAACTAAATAAAATGTGCAATTATGTGAATCAAACTAAAATAATGCACGCAACAAAAAAGGGAAGAGAGGAGATACAAGGATTTTTAAGAAGTTCTTTATTGAGTAGGTACGTGTAGTTTCACTATGACAATTAGCTTGTACAACTTATAAGCAATAACACTTCTTTCACATGCACTAAGTGGCAAAGAACCTTCTACTTATAAACCTTCTTCAAGCACCCCTCAAAAGTTAAGGAAACTTGCAGTCCTAATACCCTAGGATCTTTTAATAAGCCTTTCTTCTCCAATATTGAATACAAAGGAACTTTTCAAACTACAAGCCTTCATTCTCAAGTAATCCCAAGTGAAAAGGGGTATTGTAACCAGCTCCAAACACCGTTCAAGCAACCACTAGTAGAAGCTACACCTCCCTTCACAAACTTACACACACTAAAGGAGTCTTCAATCCAATCACCCTCTTTCTCTAGGTTAAGTGCTCACACACACTCACACACACTCACACACATAGGGAGTTCACAATCAAATCTAATACACTTAAGTAAGCCTCAGATACAAAGCCTCTCTTGATTACAAAATCAACACTTTTGAATACAGGCTAATAGGCCGTGCAATCCTAACACAAGCTTGAGTTTTTCAAATTGATTCAAAAGAGTCTTAGAGTTCAACATCATCCAAAATGGGTCAAAACACTCTCATAAAGCCCTCTTTGTAGGTTTCTAACATATCTCTGAAAATATTAGTCATTGGATTTCCTTCCCTTTTACTTTTTCCAATGGCAAATTTTGACTACTTTTCCTTAACAATTAGCTGCCGAACGATCGACCAAGTGCCTACCGAGCATCCACTTAAAACTAATCATGTCACCTGTGGCTGCTGAACTTAAGACCGAAGTTTAGCTAAAGTTTCCTCAATTTCACAATCTTTGCACCACATCAGCCCCATGGTTTCCTCAACTTCACAATCTTTGAACTTGAGACCGAAGCCAAGCCGAAGTCCTCCTTCAGTAGTTAGTTAGCCAAAGTCTAACTAACAATTGAAGCCACACCCATGTAGTATTTTCATAAAATTGAAAGCCCATTTCTATAAAAGCTCCAAGCTCAGTTGCTTCAAGCCCGCCCCATCAAGATAAGAATGGTTGACATATTTATAGAGGATTTAAATAAGGTAAACTTGGTCCAATAGAGGTATTTCGGGAGGAAAATGTAAAAAATTCTGTACAACTCTTATATGATAAAGTTTATAAATAGAATGGAAATTATTGAAGAAGAAGGATTTTTTGGAAGATTGGAGTGCTCAATGTTTGAAGATTTAAAGGCTTAAAGACTCCAAGACTTTGACGCGTCCATTTGTTCAGAAAAGCTCCATCAAAAGGCTCCAGTTTTGTGCTTTATCCTACAATTTTGTACAAGAGCTAGTTGCAAAAGATCCAAGTCCTATAGCTTGAAAAATGACATCTTTTGTAACTCTTTACAAATTGGTGGATTACCAGGAGTACCGTCTCCCACTTAATAGCCTCATGATTTTTTGCTGTTGACTTATTTAAGGCCGGTAATTCGTGTCGGAAAGTGATGTGGAAATAAAGAAATGACAAAAATTAGAGAACGTCAAACATTTCTATTGTTACTGGGCTTAGACATGCTTTCACTAACTTTTCTAGAAAAGAATGTATGATGGTAAAATGGGCTCTGTAAAATCCAAGCTTCCCCAAGACCCTATTAACTCAAATTGGATCAGTTTGGTTTGGTTTGATCCGAGCTAGATTTATTTATTAGTCTAATGTTATTAGTATCCGATTATTCAATTAATATTTATATTAGACAATTTGCTGGCCTGTTTGTTGTGCTGAATTGACTAATGTGTTTGTTATCATAGACGGGCATGTGTACTATGCAAGGAATTGTTGGAGTGCTTCATGATATGCATTCTGATTGATACAACCGTGTTTAGTCTTGTGATTATTTATGGTTCATTGTAATTTTTAGACAATAGAGTGTCCAGATGACTTCGGCTCAATTATGACTTTGATTTGCCTTGTCGTTCCGATTCCAATGGATATATAATACGTATACCTAACTTTGGATGGCCACACGCCGACACTCAGCCTGAGGCTGCCACATGTCGCACATGCATTAGGATAGATAAAATTGATAAAATTACCAATTTGCGCCTCCTTTACAATGATCTTCTTCCTCTGATTTCCTTCCCAATAATGGTGTGTTGGGGGAGCTTTCCGACAAGTTGTATGCCATCAGCCACACCATCTCTACTGATTGACTCGTTGTCATCCTGGACATCCTAGACTGTTCTTATCCGTATACTATTTATTAGAATCATCTTCTTGAGTCTAGAGGTTTTTGATTGGATGATTGTTTCTTGACTTTAATTGTTTTAAGTGATTGATTGTAGATTACTTAAGAGTTTGATAACCTATTTGACTGTCTGTTTAACTGTTTATTATGTGATCGACTGATTGTTTAATTGTTGATTGTTTGACTGAATGAATGTTTAGTTAACTGCTTACTGTTTAACCGTGACTATTTAACTGTTTGATGATAATTGATTGGCTTAATAACTAGATTAGCTATAATTGATCATTAACTTTTTAATGGGAATACTTTAATTGTTTTACTGTTTAGAAAGATGGGGTTACTATACACCATATAGCATGCATTGCATACTATTTATAATCTAGGTATCTAATTAGGTATGTGGAGCCGCTTGTTGATGTTGACTGGTTGCTAAGAGCTGGAATACCATGGAATACTATGTTCGCTAAGTATAATATTTCCCAAAAGTTAAGTCAACCCCACATCCAATACTTACTATGGTAAGATCTAATATATTATTTAGGATGTTCTTAGGATCTTCAATTTAATTAATCACTTTTTAAGAGATGACCAGGTCTATCAGTTTACATTAATTGGGTTGGGCCTTTAAAGTTAGACTTACTCTTTGTTTTACTATCACTGATATCATATTGTGGTTTTTTACCAATCATGTGGTGTTGATTGCATTCCACATGATTGTGCTATTGAATTGGTAAAATTACATATACTACTATCGTAATGTTATTGTTACTATACTATTATAGTTACCGTAAAACCCACGACCCGAGTGAGGGTTTTATAGTTGAAACTAGTTGGTTCGACTATTATTTTTAGTCGTGTCAATTTTAGAACATGTGTGTTGAGCCGATGCCGGCTATGTGTTATGAACCCAAGTATATTATGATAACGTTAGTAAGATAATAGCAGAATGAGTTATCAGAGAATATTAGAGTACACCTAGTTTTATTTTATGTTATTTTATTTTGAGTAAACCGTAGATTTAGAATTAGGTCATTTATTGTGCTAGGACATGTTAGTTATTATTTTTGGATGCGTTAGTAGGCTTAAAACATGTCATTCGAGTTAGGACATTATTATTTTATTTTATGGTATTTTATTATATTTTATTTTATATTGTTTAGGATTTCTTTCGTATTATTCACTCGAGTTGGGAGTGAGTCAAATTTTTATTACGAATATACCTTGGCCCTAATTTTACCATGATACTTCCCTCTTCTCCTATTTTTCCCAAAACCTGACAACTAACCACCTCCCCTTGACCGGCGACCGCCGCCACCGGTGACCTATCTCCGCCAGCAGCACCGGCGCCACTGGCGAACCCCGCCGCCAGCCTCCCTTTCCCTTCCCTTCCCCTCCTTCTCTTTCCTTACCTTGTTCTTGAAGCCGCCCCTTCCTGCCATTTTTTATTGCTGCCATTGACTAGTCGCAGCTGCTGGCTGTCACCCAGTCTTCTCCCTTCCTTTTCCCCTTCTTCCTCCTACTTTCCTTTGCCCAATGCTGACCACTGCCCTGCCTTGTTTTTGGAGTGCCACTGCCGGTCACTGCCATTGCGCTTCACTGTCGCCGTCTCCGCAAGCCAGCCTTCCCGACCAAGCCTTCCCTCTTCCCCTTCCTATCTTTCTTCTATCGATAGCCCCCCTACTCGATTGGCCGCCAGCAACAATCACCGCCGCCAGCCACCGGCATCAATCACCACCGCCAGCCGCCGACATCAATCACCGCCGCCAGCCACCGGCCGTCACCGTCCACAACCACCTACCCTCCTACCCTAGCACCTAGTCCTTCCCTTTCTGGCCGATTTCCAGCCGCGGTCGTAGCCGCCGTCATCAGTGTTTCGAGTCTGAATCACTATGAGGGGTTTATCGCTTCTCAAATTTTAGATTATTTAATTTATTTATTATTATTATGCATATCATTCATAATTTTTACGAATTATTCATATTTTTTTGAATATGTTATTTTAAAATTTAGGGATAATTATATGTTGACTAATAAATTACGTTATGAAATTTATAATCGATAATGACTAATAATACTTCGAATTAATTGATTAGGAAATTAAATATGTTATGGCAGATGTTAAAAATTGTAAAGTTAGGTATTATGGTTATATTTGTGTAGGTCAATTAATTATTTGATTAGAAACTTAATTCAAAATGAGAATTGATATGAGATGAAGATAAGTTTAGTAATTGTGACGTAGTCACCTAGTTAAAAGTAATGATATGAAGATTTTAAATTGTTAATTGTTAAATTAATTCATTTATTGATAGTCCGATAGTAATATTAGTAATTATAGTGTTCATAATTTTGTAATGATTTTCGTGCATCCATTTCATTTATGCATTATATAGCTAGCTTGAGCATTAACATTTAGTTTAATTGTGTAGGTGCGAAATAGGAGCTCATGACCTCGCTTGGAGCTTCTACCATATTTGTTTAGGATTTGTCCATGGTTTATCATTTATTCTATCGTGATTTATTTACTGATTGCAAGATAGGTTAAGTGGCGTTTTATCAGATCCCACTTATCTTGGGCCATTTAATCAAATATTTGTTCAGATTAATAATCCTCAAGGATGAGATCTCTCGAGTCTACTTTTTAAAACAAGATCCACTTCAAGTTGTTGTTGGGCTTATAATATTAAATCATTTCCTGGGCCTATATATATTTTTATCGAGTTTTTAGTGAGACGAGAGAAGGTGAAACCGACTCGCACGTACCATGAGCAGGTACATGTGCCAGTCACAGTGGGCTATGGATTAGTGAGAAGGTTGTTCCATTCCTAAGGGATCCAGACAACTCCGCATTTTGAGTTTCCTCACACTCGGAGAAACGTGGAAGTTTATGGGTATTGTTTAATACAAAGCACATCTAGACATTTGGTTAAAAAGGTGCTGAAGGCGACTACCTAAGAGTACTTGGCCTTCGTGCTCAGGGCCAGGAGATATATGGAGAAAAGAGAAGGCTTATAGATATACTAGTAGTCCCAAGGGATAGAAAATGAAAATGAGAAAATGCCAACAAATGCATCAACAGACTAGTCAGTTTAGGATGCTATTGCCGTGGCTCAGATGGCTCCCAAGTAAATGCCCTTATGAAAGTTCAACAGAAGATTATACATGGTTTTTCTTCAAAATGAGAGTCAACTTTCATTGTTTGTTTGTTATAATTATTTTATGACTAGTAACACTCATTATTGACGGTTTTTATTATATATGTAGGTAAGGAGTAGAAGTATAATATACTAGCCTGGATGCAGGAGCAGTGGCATCTATGTGTAGCCACAAACTTGACGCGTTATATTGTATTGTTATGTTTTGATTATGATGTTATAGTTTATAGTATGATGTTTCATGATGAAATGATAATCATAATGTTTTTACATTGATTTAGCAAATGAGAATGATCTGGTAGATAAGAGTAGTAGATGGGTCAAGGCCCACTTTATAAAAGTGATTCTGTGAATATGATGAGTGTAAAAGTTATAATTGATAGATGGGTCAAGACCTAGTGGATGTATAAAGTTTTGTTGATAAACTTTAGTATGTTTTGAAATGGAAGTTTTCTGTTGTATTGTGATGTAATTATATATATTTATATCGTGTTGTTTTGACAAGTTGGCCCCTTATTGCATTCTTAGGGGAAGCTTTGTCTGTTTGGTTTTAGAAATGTTATTGATTTTATCGGGATTGTTTTTTATTCTTAATTGTTTGTCATGTCATTCGCATAGTATCATGTTTAGGTTCCTTGCATCTCATGCATGCTTTACAAGGTTTATCTTCCATGTTAAGATGTTGAAAGTAGATCCATTTAGGTTAGGTTCTAGCTAGCTAACTTAATCGGGTGATTCGTAACATTCTAGTTGGGTTCACGGGTGAGCCAGATTTGGGGTGTTAATGTTACTGTTACCGTATCAGTTATCGCATTGTTATCGTTAACATTATTGTTGTTAGAGCATCACCATTTTGTTTCTGTTACCTTTATCACTGTCATTACCCCTAATGTTATTGTTATAGTTACTGTTATCGTTATCGATACTGTTACTATACCGCTATCATGATTGTAACCATTATTGCTATTGTCATTACTACTGTGAGTGTTACAGTGACTGATACTGAAATTATATTGTTATTGTAATGTTACTAACATTGATATTTGTCATTGTTACTGATATTGTCACTGTCATTGTTGTTGTCATAATTGTTGTATTGATACTATTACTGTACTTACTATTATTGTTGTACCTATTGACTGAATGTCTAGGTACTTACTGTTACTTTTATACTGGTTGACTAACTGTCCATGCACTTATTATTAATATTATACCTATTGGTTGATGTCTAGGGACCTTGATGGTGATTCCATGTATTATACATCTGTTATATACTTCATTGTTGATTATTATTGTCCTTCTATGTATACACTCTAAAGGGCATATTATTGTATTACCCCTATTGATAATAATATCTAGGGATTACTGGACTATTTTGTACTAAACTATTGTATTTTTTATACTGTATTGTTCATACTATATTGTTCATACTATATTGTTCCACTATGTACATTGTACTATATCACTGAACTATTCTATAAGGTACTGGGGCAAATGCTTGCCTTGGTTAGGTAAGCATGTTATTGCCTTCTGAATACTCACCTTGTGGAGGTATGCATATATGATTTTATGCATGAGCTATATGTAGCGTATTTATTGATATATTAATTACGTGAGGACCATTAATGTTTATTATTGACGCGTTTTTATAAACATGTGGGTTTTGTACCCTGCTAAAAAGCCAGAGCTGTTGCGGGAATGCTTTATTTCACTTGGATATTGGCGGTTATGGATTTTACATTATTATGGTATTCAATTTTTAGTATATTATTTTACTGCATTCATGGTCATTGGGATTAATGATCGCTGATTTTAAATTGATTTTCACATCAAGATGGTTTGAAGATCCTAGGGATTTTATAAGGTTTTGTCATAATTTTGGTGCTATTTTCTAATATTGTTGGTCATAAATGCATTTAAACATCTGCTCAATTTATTTACCAAGTAACCCCTCCGGTCTGGTTCCTCTGGGAACTAGGTTGGGATGTTTCTTGCTCTTTATCTAGTCTAGGATGTCTGACCTCACGAGGTTGAAAATAGTAGGAAAGTATCGAGCTGAAGCTCCAAGTCCAATCCCCTTTGCCCCCATCCATCTCTCATTTTCTCTCCTCCTACACCCTATCAATTCTATGTGGCCATAACCACACTGCAGCCGGCCACTGTCCAATGTCGACCAACCCACCCTGTCCCCATATGCCGCACCACCCCCTCCCCGCCCCCACCATCGAGCACCTCCACAAGCAAAGCAACCTGACAGAGGCCTTGCAAGCCGTCCCCCACCTCCCCCACCGTCCTCTAGCACTCCCTCGCCCTTGTTGATGACTACCTGAATCACCACCTATTTTTTTGATCATCCTAATCTCCCTTATTTCCTTTCTCTCATTTTCTTCATGAACTAGTGGTGTTGCTATATAGGTGTATCCATTAGTCTAGGTTTTATTACCCATTTACAACCTCTAGTTTTCACAGTTTGATGTATGCAATTGTCTTCTTATACTAGGCTTATGTTTTGCCTGATGTGATGTATGTAATGGTCTTGCTATTGATACTAAAGATCTGGTACAATTTATAATTTACAGGTTGCTGTCTATTACATTAATAAGATTTGATGATATTAATTAAATCCTACCAATGATAGATACAATTTTCCTGTGTTCTAAGTACATATTATTTTCATGTAAACTCCTTTATTATTTAATTTTGTTCTTTGTACTTACTTATCTAAAAATTAATATTTATTTTTAACTTTCTTAAGTTTGATTATAATATTTTTTTATAAATATATTGGGCTTAATAAATATAGTCTTACACCACGATTTGGCTTACAATGGGAATGGGATCAAACTAATAAATTTTGTGATACAAGAAAAAGAGCCAGCAATGAGTGTCACTAAGTCCCAAATAACTAATAATGGAATAATTAATAATTGACAAGTGGATAGAATAGTTATCCACTGGAAATTTGAGTTGAAGCAAAAACTTCTCCATATCAACTGATCATAGCAAATAAAGTAAACCGACCAATAGGGCCTAAACATAATCCCTGACATCCATACGCATGGACCTAATATAAATCATGGTAACATGCTGGTAAGACGGCTAGTAAGGTCTAGCAAATAATGAATGCAGCATCGCACAATCTGGATGTACTCAAGAGGGATGTGCACATGCCGAAAATAAATACCGCTAGTAGGGAATAAGTTGAAACAATAATTATAATTTAATTGTCAACCAAATACCACAGGTGGATACTGGCTGGGCCCCTCAGTAACATCACGCCCCCAACCACAATCTGAAATCATTCTTTAAGTATAGGCTTGAGACAATTTATCAGATAGTGCTTGAATGTGACTTGTGATCTGGATCTTGATTTCAAAAACTCATCAAAGGATCTCAACTTTGATGTTTTGTTAATCTAGAAAATTGAGCTAAATCACCTGTAGGTAATGGGATCCGATAAAACTCTACTATTTACATCCTACGATGTGAAAATAAATCACGTGAGCCAAGCAGTAGATGAAACTGAAGAGAGTTCTAACGGACTTGCAGGATGAGCTCCTCATCCTAGCAAGCCCAACTCCGAGCAGCCTAGGGATACACACCGCTATATGATCCCGTTTGATGCATACATGCAATGATATTAAAGTAGTCTAGATGCAGCAAATTTTTGACATGACAGGAGACTGAACTGAAAACTTAACTGCTCAACTTGATCTTTCTCAATTCCTGAGAACGTGAATCATATGGCATAGATTAATAATTTACTTGCATATATCAAACGTGAGATGTCGGTGTACTATGAACAAATGTCGAGATTAACCTCCATACTTGAAGTAAGATTTCAAAATGCCCGGATGTGTTAGGCAATGAAACTTGAGATGCCTAGCACGCTAGTCAATAACGAGATCTTGGTAATGTTATGAAATTATTCGTCATGATCACTTACTTAATCAAACAACCCGGAGGATAATTACATTGAAAAGGCTTTTAAAATGAAGAACTTGAAAGATGTTGAATCAGAAGGATTTGATAAGCTCCGACGGAGCAACTTGAGATGTTGGAATCACACGAACCCCACTGCGTGTTAAAGATTTTTATTAAATTAAATATTTTAATTGTTTATACAATTAAGGTAATTACTTTAATTTAAATTTAACTTAAGATCTTCCCGCGCGTGTTCATTTATCAACCACAGACACGATTAACTATTATTTTATCAATTAATTAATTAATGAATAGTCACGTTAACCGAGGTGGCTCGAATGTGGCCAAAAATTCCAAAGTTCGAATCTTTTTGTTGTGCCAACCCTCATTGGAATATTACAAGGTGGATTTTACATTTACGAGTGGAACACATAATTTTCAATTATTTAATACAAAATAATACACATTTTATATAAAAAATATATATTTTCATCAACCAACAAACAAGATAGTTACGTGATTAACATGCTAAAATGATTTACAGCGTTCTACATGACCTAAGTGTATGTACCAAACTGAAAATGCCAAAACAAAGAGAAGAAGGAAGAAAAGGGCGTACCAAGAGGGAAGAGCGGGAAGGGAGGAAGAGGGGATACCGAGGCAAGTGGCAGCAGTGCCGCAAGTGGCCGGCTGCAGAGCTGGGCAAAGTGGGGAAGATGGGCCAAACAAGGGGCAGCAGCTAGGGTTATAATGAAAACCCTCCCCATGTTAGGTGCCCCTGTGCAAGTCCCGGTATGTTATTATGGGTTTGGGACCCTAAACTTAACAACACTGATTTTATTACTAAGCCTAATGAGCTCCAAACAAATTCAAAATTTACAGATTTCAAGAAGACAGTTAGTGCAGCATTAACTTTATTTACCAGGAATTTAGGAATTTGCATAGGGGTTTGTTTGATTAAACCTAAGTCAACCATCTCCACTGTTTCAGAAGAAACCGGGAGCATAGCCTTCATTAGCTATTTTGCTCAAGCCCTTAATGGTGTCTATTTATCATGAAATTTAGTGATCCAATGCTAGCTCCTAAATATAAACATGGGAAAAACATACATCAAGACAACATCAAAATAAAAGAGATAAAAATCATGAAATATGGGTTTCAAAACTAGAACATGAAGAGGATAGAAACTTGATGAGATTTATGTCATTTTTCATGCATGATGCAAGGAAAAAACATACTTGTGATGCACATGGACATATGCAGGAAGAAACATGCTTGTGATGCACATGGACATGAATCCTACTGAAGTGAGGAATATAATGAGATGGCACCACCTGCTTGACTGACAAACTCCCTCTCAAATCATCAGGTGGAACCCATGAATGGAACAAATGAAACAACAACCATGAATAAAACAACAACAATCGGCGTAGGCAAACCTGGCTCAAACTTGGCTATGATACCACTTCTTGGGGCCCAAGGGCCCCAACCAAGCTCTGATACCACTGTTGGGCCCTTTGGGCCCCCAAAGGACTTACAATAGGTGTCATGGGCCTCTCTTAATCCAAAGTGGATATCTCTTAATTTAAAAATTAACTTAAGGAATAAGGCTTTCCCATTAACCTATATATAAGTCACTAACATCATCCACGACCGATGTGGGATAAACCCAGCACAAACAAGAGCAATTATCTAGAAAAAGAAAGAAAGGAAAAGAAAAGAAAGAGGAAAGGAGACTTACCATAAAGAGAGGAAGGAGGAAAAGGAAAGGGAAGGAGAGGTCCAAGGGTTTGGGAGGCATGGAGAGGAGTTGGAGGGGATATGGAGTGGTGGGAGAGGAGTTGGCAGTGGAAGGAGGTTGGAGGAAGCAGTGGAAGAAGGGTGAAATGGAGTGAGAGATCGGCTCTATACATGTGGGGCACGACCCTAGAGTTTATCTAAAACACACAACACAAAAACAAAACAGAAAAAGTTGAAGCACCATAGTTCCCAACCGAGTGTACCTAACTTTAGGGTGACCAGTGCATTAGATGCAAAATAACATAACTCCTCGTAACATATAAGCACCTACTAAATATTTGTTACATGCTATTCAGTTAGGTTCACTAAGGGAACCCACACTAAACCCATTGGACATTTAGCTTAGGCTTCACAATTAAAGATGCCAATCCACATTCACTACTAATGTAATAAAGTGTGGCAAGTGGAAGTTTTCCATTGAAAGGGCGTTCATATGTTGTTAAACCCAAATGACCTCGTCTCCCTTCTTCGTGCATATACCTTATACCTTATATCCATCCTCTTCCTTCCCAAGCCTGACCACCCACGAGGCCACAACGTCGTCGAAGCCACTGCTGCCACCACCAAACCACCTTTGCGCCGATCTTCCTCTTATGACCTTAACCTCCTCTTCCTCTCCTTCAACTTGCCGCTCCTTCTGTTTCTCCTAAGTCAGACCTAATTGCCTCGTCGACCAATGCAGAGATGATAGAGGCAATGGTGGCGTCCAACTGTGCCCCTACCTTACAACCTCTGGGCCGATTTTTTTCTCCATGGCCATTAAACCAATACTATCTCTTTTGGGCCCCCAAAAAGGGCTTGCAATAGGTGTCAAGGGCCTCTCTTAATCCAAAAGTTAACTTAAGGATTAAGGCTTTCCCATTAGCCTATATACAACTCATTAACATCATCCACGACCGATGTGGGACAAACCCAACAACTCCCCTTCACACATCGGGCGTTCCCGAAACAATCGTCGCCTGGCAATCTCACACTTTGATCAGACGGCAATCTCATTGGGCGTTCCCAAAACAATCATCGTCTGGCAATCTCACACTTTCATCAGATGGCAATCTCATCGGGCGTTCATAAAACAATCATCGTATAGACAGCAATCTCATCGGGCGTTCCCAAAACAATCATCGTTTGGCAATCTCACACTTTCATCAGATGGACAATCTCATTGGGTGTTCTTGAAACAATCATTGTCTTTCATCAAATGGCAATCTCATCGGGCATTCCCGAAATAATCATCGTCTAGCAATGTCACACTTTCACACTTTCTATCAGACGACTATCTCATATAGCAATCTCATTGGGTGTTCCCGAAACAATCATCGTCTGGCAATCTCACACTTTCATCGCAATCTCACCAGGTATTCTCGAAACATCATCTGGCAATCTCACACTTTCACACTTTTATCAGACGGAAATCTCATATGGCAATCTTATCGGGTGTTCCCGAAACAATCATCATCTGGCAATCTCACACTTTTATCGCAATCTCATCAGGCGTTCCCGAAACAATCATCATCTTTCATCAGACGGCAATCTCATCGGGCGTTCCCAAAACAATCATTGTCTGGAAAATCTCACACTTTCACACTTTCATCAGACGGTGGCAATCTCATCGGTGTTCCCTGGAAAATCTCACACTTTCACACTTTCATCGGCAATCTCACACTTTCACACTTTCATCAGACAGTGGCAATCTCATATGGCAATCTCATCGGTGTTCCCGAAACAATCATCGTCTGACAATCTCACACTTTCATCGCAATCTCATCGGGCATTTCCAAAACATCGTCTGGCAATCTCACACTTTCACACTTTCATCAGATGGCAATCTCATACGGCAATCTCATCAGGCGTTCCCAAAACAATCATCATCTGCCAATCTCACACTTTCATCACAATCTCATCGGCATTCCTGAAACAATCATCATCTTTCATCAGACGGCAATCTCATCGGGCATTCCCGAAACAATCATCGTCTGGCAATCTCACACACTTTCATCGGCACGGGCACACCACACACTTTCATCGGACACATCTAACGGCTTCCCGAAGCAGCCATCCTCTGCACCACATCTCATCGGACGTGTCCCGCACATCTTTCATTGACAATTTCACACTTTCACACTTTGATCAGATGCCAATCTCATCGGGCGTTCCCGAACATCTTTCATTGAAAATTTCACACTTTCACACTTCCATCAGACGCCAATCTCATTGGGCGTTCCGAAACAACTTTCATCGGCAATCTCACACTTTCACACTTTCATCAGACGGCAATCTCATCGGGCATTCTCGAAACAAAATCATCATATTTCACACACTTTTATCGACGGCGCATCAAGCGGGTTTCATCAGAGGGGCACCCGCGCATAGGCAGGTGCCCGTGCACCCGCCTAAATCATCAGATGGAACCCATGAAAGAAACAACAACAATATTGGCCTAGGCAAACATCATGGGCTTTTAAATCATCAGGTGGAACCCATGAAAGAAATAATAACAATCGGCCTAGGCAAACCTAGTTCGAACCTGGCTCTAATACCACTTCTTAGGCCCTTTAAGCCCCCAACCAAGTTCTAATACCAATGTTTCAACCGACTCTAATACCACTTCTTAGGCCCTTTAAACCCCCAACCAAGTTCTAATACCAATGTTAGGCCCTTTGGGCCACTAAAAAGGCCTGTAATAGGTGTCACAGACCTCTTTTAATCGAAAAGTTAACTTAAATATTAAGGTTTTACCATTAGCTTATATACAACTCGCCAACATCATCCATGACCGAGGTGGGACAAACCTAACATCTAGATTTTCACTAATTTTTGTAATGCCATATTTTTAGGCTTTATGCATATATGATGCAAGAAGAAGGTACTATCAATTCTTAAATAATTATAATAGTCGGAGTACTTTATGTGTTTGCCTTACGTCATTATGAACTCTTAAACCATTTGTCTGTCATTATCATAAAATCATATATACTCACTTTTGTTACAAATTAAACTTGCTTATTAACTGCAAGGGCTGCCAGTTCTAATGTTTGAAGAACATATCATCCACTCTTATATGATGTTTGCACCAGCCACTAACTGCATTAATGTACATTATTTACACTATAATTTTTATATTAAGGCATACATCCAATGTGAGTATAAGCATATTATACACTATTAATGAATGAACATACATGATATTGATGCAAATAATACTCTTTGGTCATGTTATAAAATTACTCAAAGTGTTATACAAATCACATATTATCAACTTCAATGCATTTCTTTATTGAGAGAAAAAAATGCACATTCCTGTAAACATTTACGTTATATAAAAAAATTTAATGACGCCCATGTCTTAATCATTACTCCAACGTCCTTCAAATCTTCACTCAAAAAACAACACCTCATAAAAGCGTAAATCAAGGAACAATTGACTGCATTAGTGATTGGGATGTGGATGACTTTATCTTCAAAGGAAGGAAGTTTTAACAGAAAATTCAAAGACAGTTTCTCACAAAAATAAAAGGTTCTTTCAGGCACAAAATCAAAACATTAGAACCTACTAATTACAAATAAATTGATTATAACTCTAGGATTAGAAAAATGAAAGCACTTTTGACGAAGTTCTTCAATTGATATACTTAGCAAAATCTCAATAAATAAAAACAGAAAATTGCAAATAAAAAAAAATAGCCAAGAAGACTGCATCTTCTTGGTTACCCTATTATTCATGTAGGTTGAAATCATTTAACCTCAGGGCACTATAACTCTTTATCTACAAACGGACATTCCACAAGACACCTAAAGTGGATAGTAAAATTATTAAAATTTTTTGATCAATCAAAACTATATGACCAAATAAAAACAAGTCACCATTTAAATAGCCATTTTGAAGCACTTAAACTTAAAATATTTACGTAAAATATGTACTACGACATATTGAAAGGATTTCACTGTTTACGTACAATCGGATGTGACTAATAGCAAAAATATGAGGATATTATATCAAAGGATATTGACTGACTGGAATGGTTTTGTTGCACAGTGTAGTACAAATTATAATTCTAAATTCATAAATAAAAATATTAAATAAAATCATAACAAATAAGGCAATACAATAAAGACAATTGCAACCTCAAATATATTGCTCAAGCACATTTGCAATTGCAACTTGCTCAAGAATTCTCAACTAACTAAATCTCATTTTACCCAGACTACAATTTTAAGCTCATTCTTTTTCAATTCTTTTTAAGAATATAACTGTAAAACTCGTGACCCGAGTAAGGGTTTCATTGCCTAAACCGATCGGTTTGACCATTATTTTCAGTCGGATCAATTTTAAAATACGCGTATTGAGCCAAGGCCGGTCATGTATTATAATCCATGAGAGTCATGTGTGCCCAAGGATATGATGATAACGTCAGGAAGACAACAATAGCATGAGTGATCAGAATATATGAGAGTACGCCTAGATTTTCTTTATTTATTTTAGTTTTAGATTGTAGAATTATTTTGTTAAGCTGAAAACGTTTTAGGAAGTGTTATGGGCAGTTTAGGTGGGTTATTAGTTATATAGCATGTAAAGACCCGAAATAATACTAATAATAATAATAATAATAATAATAATATTAATAATAATAATGACGTTCGACGCAGTGGGATCGAACGTGGGAAAAAATTCGTTAGCTGGATAAGTATGAATTACCCGGTTAATTGAAAAGTAATTTTTAATTGGATAATTCTAGTTGAATCGGTCGAGTCGACTACATTATTTATCCAATTAACCATTTAAGTGAACCATACCATGTACCCATTTAACAGGTTAAGTGAAATGGTTAAGTGGACCATGTTGATTACCCAATTACCCGGTTAAAGGAATTACGGTGAAAGGGTGCTTCCACGTACCCTAGCCGTCATTTTATTCATTATAAAAGGAAAAGGGGAGGGCGTCATCTACATTTTTCCTCCTTAGACAGACACCGGATTTCCTCCTTCGCTCGGGTAATTTTCTTTCCTTTCTTTTTCTTTTGTTGCATGCATACACATGTTGCATAAATCATAAACATGATAAACATAAGAATTAAATGAGAAATCAACAAGGGAAGAAGAAAACCAGGAGGACGTCCTGCTGTTTTCCAGCAGCAACCATGCCATGTTTCCTTCCATGGTGCGGGGTTGACGTGCTGGAGGTGGGAATTGCTCCCGACGGTGATGCTGGCCGGATGGAGTCACCTTGGAGGGCCAAAACAGACCGTCGAGGAGGCACGCAGGTCTGAAATCCGAGGGGAGAACAGGTCGGTGTTGCCATGGGTGGTGTTGCTGGCCAGACGTGGATCCGCCATGGAAAGTGCAGACTGGTCGTCACCTGGGGTGGTGCTGGTCGTCACCTTGATGGGGCAGGACATGGTCGCCATGGCTGCTGGTCGGCCACCATTAATGGTGAAATTAAGGTCCCCATATAGGGTGTAGTCCGAGTTTCATGAGATAGCAGCGGATAGAGATTGGATCTTTGGGGTTTTTCCAATCGGATCAGTGGGGTAGATAGAAGATGGGGTCTGAAATTGGGTGGAAGGAAAAGAAGACATGCTGGTCGGGTGCTGTTTATGTGGCCGACTAGAGTAGTCGTCATGGGTCTGGTCGGGTGCTGTTTATGTGGCCGACTAGGGTAGACGCCATGGGTCATGGGCTGATTATGTGACCGACATGGAGTCACCATGGTCAGGTTGGGGTTGCTGATTGGGTGGCCGGAATGGGGTCGCCAAGGACTGGTTGAGGGTTGCCATGTGGTGGCCAAGTTGGAGACGCCATGGCAGCAAATGGAGGCCGCCACGTTACTGGTTGGTCGCCATGCATGATGAAAATACCGGCTTTCACGGGTTGACTACAATAAAGCTGGGAGCTTTGGGGTCGTTAAATGAATTGTTAAAGTAGAATGACAACCAGGTAAATATGGGAGAACTCGATGCGGTTGAGTTAGAATATAAGGTAAATACAAAAGAATTAAGTATGGGACATGTTAATAATTAAATTATCAATTAGATAATGGGGATTTGGATGGGGATAATTAATAATTAATTATCATTAGAATTGCTGAAAATTTAATAAGAAATGAAGACTAACATGAACTAATTACATCATTTAAAATTGATAGTATATTAGTCATGTAAGTTGCATGTAGGTTCATGCAAAATAAAATTATACTAATGTATAATTTTATGCCCTCATTCAGATTAGGGTTCACGGGTCACAGTCAGACGAAATCACAAGTCAGGTACGTATAATAGGTAGAACATCGTATTTTCCTTGTTGGTAGCCTAGGTCAGCCTGAGCCCAGATTCGACCACCATGCACCGAGTGCAACCGGGGTCAAAGAATTGACTCAGTCCGACACTGGGTCGTATTATGTGCGTAAAGTTTGTAATGCATTAACATTGTTTTGGAGTAGTGATAGCCGCCCCATAAAAAGGCTACGGCCGGGGTGAGCAAGGCACAACGATTCCTCCATCGCACTGGAGTGCAGTGATAGCCTCCCCATAAAAAGGCTACGGCCGGGGTGTGTGAGGCACTGGCACTAGAGTTGGCAGTGAGAGCTTCCCCACAAACGGGGCATAGCAATCACCTGAGTGCAGTGATAGCCTCCCCATAAAAAGGCTACGGCCGGGGTGTGCAAGGCACTGGCACTGGAGTGCAGTGATAGCCTCCCCATAAAAAGGCTACGGCCGGGGTGTGCGAGGCACTGGCACTAGAATTGGTAGTGAGAGCTTCCCCACAAACGGGGCGTAGCAATCACCTGAGTGCAGTGATAGCTTCCCCACAAAAGGCTACGGCCGGGGTGTGCGAGGCACTGGCACTGGAGACGGTAGTGGTAGCCTCCCCACAAAAGGGCTACGGCCGGGGTGTGCGGATCACAGCGGATACCTCCTCTGCATTGTTTTGGAGTATAGCGGAATCGCTCCACCGCATATTAAAATAAACATAAGGAAATAGTGGAATGTACTTGATTTGTTTTATCTATTATACTACTTAGTGTTGTAATCACTAACGCGGAATTGCCTCCGCAGGTGTGCAGATACGAAATTAGGTGATTGACAACCAGGGCATGGAGCAAAATAAATATGAGGACTCCTTTTTTTATTTATTTGAGAAATAAGTGTGGCTACTGGGAAATGGTCTAAGACTGTGGGATCTTTATATATGTTTTTGTTAAAAAAAATGTTAGACATATTTGCTTAATTGTGAGTAACACCTGGCCAGCTAGGCCCACAATGTTGTGACAAATGGCGGGTTGTTACATAGCATGTTATTATGATGTTATGGTATGTATTATATTTTATGAGATTTCTCCCTATTTTTCTAGATTCTTTTATGAATTATTATGAGTTGGTTAATATTTTTGACTTGAGTTGGAGTCTAATCAAGTTCTATTTATGAGATGACCCTGACCTTCTCCCTGCAACCACTCGTCTTCCCACCCTCCCTGACACCTTTTATTCCTAACCCTCGATGCCACCCCTTCACCTGCCATCGACGCCGGAGCAGAGCCCAGTGCTGCCCATCCGGATCTTCTGCTAAACTCATCCAGTTGAACCCGATCGAACTTTAGACGCTGATGGGTGCTGAATTCGAGTCTTGAGTCACACGATAAAACCCTATTCATCGTCGATTACCGACAACGCGAGGTATAATTAACTTTGACTTAATTTATTAAGGGTGATAATTATTAGCACGACATGATAGGATTAATGAATTGACTAGTTTGCTATTTTATTATAAATAAAAATATGAAATTTGCTTGATTGAAATGTATTAAAACAAGTGCGAAGGAACTAATTAGATAAACTAAGTAGTAATCGTAATCTAATACAACGTAGCATAGGAAAACTTATGTGTGATTGATGTATGATTGATATGGGTATGCTATAGGATGTATGAATGCTTCATGAGTGGACGTTAGCATCTAGATTTGATATGTAGGTATGGAGTAGAAGCTCACTGCTACGATCATGGACACGATTGAAGCTTCTACTAGGTCTGTTTAGAACTCATTCCTATTTTATGCTCTATTCTTTTGTGTATTATTTTATTACTTGCACGAAGAGTTAAGTGGCTTTTTATCGGATCCCACTTAACCCAAGCTATTTAATCAACCAGTTTTCTGGATTAGTAACCCTCGACGATGAGATCCCTCAAGTATGTTTTCAAAAACAAGATCCACCACAGGTTGCCTTCCCAGGCCTATATATAATTTTATCACATTTCAGTAAGACGAGAGATGGGAAGACCGACTCGCACGTACCATGAGCAGGTGCACATGCCGATCATAGCAGGCTCTAGATTAGTGAGCGAGCTATTGCATTCCTGAGGGATCCTCACAACTCTGCGTCTTAGTTCTTCACACCCGGAGAATGTAGAGGTTTATAGGTGTTGTTTAGTAGAGCTCATGTCTAGACTTATAGTTGAAAGGGTATTAAAGGTGATTGCCTGAGAGTACTTTGCTTTCGTGCTCAAGGCCAAGAGAATTGTGGAGGAAAGGAGAGGGTTTAGGATATACTGGTAGTCCTTAGGGATCAGGAAAATGAAATGAGAAAATGTCCAAGAGAGGTATCACTAGACTAGTCAGTTTGGGATGCTATCAGATCTGCAACTCGGTAGCTCCTTAGTAGATGCCCTTAAAGAGTGTTCACGAGAAGTATATAATGTTTTTTTTCAAAATGAGAGTTAGCTCTCAATTGCCAGTGTGTTGTGTAGTTATATTTTTTGACCGGTAACACTCGTTATTGACATGTTTTTATAATATATGTAGGTGATGAGCATGGGTTGGATGTTCCAGCCTAGACAGAGGAACAATGATATCTCTTGCACACACACATGTCAGATGATAGAATGTTGATGTTTTATTGATGTTGTCATTATACTAAGAATGATGTGATATAATGCAAGGTATGATAATATGATGTGATATGATATTTGCTTCAGTAACAAAATTTCTAATTGTGACATTTGAATACATATATTTTAGTAAATATGTTTAGATATTAAATATGTACAACAAGTAAGGCCCAGAATTGGATGCAAAAAGTGAATAGAAAGCATAGATGAGTTGAGACCCAAGATTTAAAATAATTTATGCAGCAGATTAGAATTTTGTGTGAATTTCAATGCATGATATATTTATATATGTTTATACATGTTGATTTGACAGGGTGGTCCTTAATTGCACTTTTAGGGGAGACTCTGTCCGTTTTATTTTACTAATTTTATTGATTTTATCATAGTTATTTTGGTATGTAAACCGTTTGTCATATCATTCATATAGTAGTATGTTAGGGTTTTTGTGCATTCTACCATGCAAAGCGATTAACATCTTCTATCTTGAGACGCTGAGAATAGATTCAAATAAATTGGGATCGGGTTAGTTGACCCAACCAGGACCAGTGACATTCCGATTCAGTCCTTGAGCATGAACCGGATTTGGGGTGTTACAATAATGCCTACGAAAGTTAATTTCTTGGATTAAGACAACTAAAATAAACCCAAAAAATTTACTAAGAAGATTTCACTCCTAACCTGAGCAACTCAACGTGGGGGGAAAAGCGAAAGTACCAGCTTGAGCTTCTGGAGCTAATCCACTATAAGCCGGACAGCTACGCACCTCTTTAGCACACTCTCTATCTCAAACATTGCCGCAACCTCCTATAAAATAAATATCCATTCCAAAAAAATCATAACTAACCCCCTCCTTCCCAACCTGAGTTTTGGGGAGGGTGATCATGATGAGGGAAGGGGGAGAGTTGGAGGCTGCCATTGCCTCCATTGTCTCGACATCGGTCGATATGGCCATCGAGTCGACTTTGTAGATACAGAAGGGAAGTAGTAGTTGGAGGAGAGGAAGATTGCTATGGAGGTGGTCCGGCGATGAAGACAGCATTGTCGTTGTCGAGGTTAAGAGAGGAGTAGAGAGATAATATGCACGAGGATGAAGAAGTTTTTTTATTTTAAACAAACATCTATATTATCTAAGAGAAGGTAAAATACAGAGGTGGCCACATTGAGCAAGATGATGGACCATTTGATTTAGGCTTCTAGGAATCCTTATAATAGCTGCATTTAGGCTACAAAAAATCTCTCGACAAGAAGCAACAAGAGATGAGTTTTGCTAGTTAATACATTTCACTCCGATAGTGATGAAGTTCACTATATTATAACAAAATCTAATAAGATCACCAGAAAGGGAATACTGGACTTGAGAGCATAAATCAAGGCCTGACAAAATGCAACTAGTCTTGCATTTTCTGGAGTCTGAGCAATCTATTGGGAAATAGGCACTCTAGCGGTATCAACCTAGAAAATATTTACTCTCATGGTGAAATGAAAATAAATATAATATGAAATAGAAAGCACCGTAATAAAAAAATGGATGGAAACTTTCCTCCAAATTAGAGAAAAGAAAACCAACCTACTCAATCAACTTTAATTTACAAAATCTCTTATAAACTTTAATTTAAAAACTCTCTTATAATTAAGAATCGAATACAATTTTAGAAAACTCTCCTAATACAAATCAAACCAAGAACAAGATCTAAAAGAAACAACTCTTGAGAAATACAATATATGAGAAATTGAGAAAATAGCACATACACTTCAAAAGAAAAATGGATCGACCCCTTGGATTATGAACCCCATTTCAACTTGAGATGATTAAAAACTTCTCCAAAACTCTCCCTTTATGAGCCGAATGTGCTAAAAAACTCTCAAGAGGATGTTTTATTTAACATTGGCATGATTCTCCATTATATAGAAGAATATAAGTAGAAGTCAAGATGTCACCTCATTAAGCTTCTATATAAAATGACATAGGTATACAAAACACCAACAGTTAGTGTGATAAACAAAAAGTCAAAAATTGACAATTGAGTTTTTCAATGTGAATGGGTGAGGGAAATCCAATAAATCCCCCCTTCATGAATCAATGAGCAAGACATAATTGGTAGTAAAATTCTCCAAACCAGCTCCACTTCAATAAAGTAAATATTTGTCCTTCATCACAATCTTGATCAACATATCTTAGACGTTCTTGTCACTATGAACCTTGTTCAACTCTAGCAGCTTTTTCTCCAACACATTTCTTACTTAATAATATCAAACATTTATATGTTTACTCTTTGAAAGAATACTAGAGTTCTTACTCAAATGTGTAACACTTTGACTATCATAAAATACCTCATACTTATCTTGACTTTCCCCAATTTCATTTAGATCTTTTCAACCATAGAACTACTTTGCAATCTTCTATAATTGCCATGAATTCAACTTTAGTTATGGATAGAGCAATATATTTTGCAATTTGGACTGCCAAGAAACAACACTACCCACAAAAGTAATAACAACCCCAGAAGTAGACCTCCTAGATTCAGGATCACCAGTCATATCTGCATCAGTATAACATGATAATATAGGCTTATCTCCCCCAATAGATTGTACATATCATCTTCATGCCCCAACATCATTTTTTATACCATTTTTGGTAAAAAATTGAAAATTTTTTATTGTTGCTAGTTCTATCAGAATATAAGTAAATTTGTAGTTGAATATAAATAAAGAATGATATTTTGAAGTCTTTGGACCAAGCTCGTGCACATTTGCAGGTAAAGCAAGCTATCTTTTCACAAACCTAGGATGGATCACTTGAGACACTTCCTAGTATGTCTAGACCTACAATATGCTTTTGACCAAAAGAAGGCACTAGCACATCTGCGATTGTTCCCTACATAATCGGACAAATCTACCTACTCCACTCAACTCCCCACTTTGAGATGGACACCTTGAAGGGCAATAAAGGAACACAACCACCAACTACCAATGATTAAAAGAGTCACTTGTGAGCACTTGTTAGGATGATGTTGCAAGGAAGCTTCCTCTACTGATTTGATCTGATCATCATATTTGAACCATCTAAATTGCATGGGGCAAGTCCACCAACCCCACTAGACAAGGAGGAGACAAAGGATACAAAGGAACAAGTTAGAAATGCAATGATGAAGTCAATATCTGCCCCAGTTTGGAGGAAGGAAACTACTAAGAGGCTGTCATGTAACACCCTGATTTCAGTTCACCTAAGAACCGAATCAGAAAAGTTATGATCGAGTCGAGTCATGTTTAAAATTGTTGGTCCGATAAGACTTGATTGATAAAATAGATTGAAACAACCCGCTTGGTGTCATGAGAATGAAAGACAATACGTGTCAAAACACATCAAATATAAGCAAAAGTAAGAAAAATAAATAAATGCACTGAGCTCAAGTGTGTGTAGTCTTTATCTGTCCTTCCACCAAAGTTGACTCAAGATTTGTAACACCTACATTTATTATATGAAAAACATCAGTAACAAATGTTACACGTCTAGAAAATAACAGATACAAACTAGCAAGTGGGTAATCCATTACCCACGAAAACTTATAAAACTTCAAGATTGCCTCACACTAGGTGGTAAACAAACATACTTAAGTAAGTGTCAGATCACTTGCATGGCTAATGTTCATATTCAAACATACAATGCTTATGCCCTTACACCTTCCATACCACCTGCCACGGTACTCGAGTGGCAAAAGGAATAGTTAAGTTAGTGCCATAAATTTTGAAAATGTACTACGTTACGTAATACCCTCATACACCGCACTACCTCAGGCTTTGAAGGAGTTCTAACACAGTCCATACATATCTCTGTACCACTCATTCTTTTGTTCATGAAATCCATAAAAATGCACGTATTCATAGTGTGTGTTTATATCATCAATACATCCTAATAAAGAAAACAGTGCTAACAAATCTATAACTAAACATGTGGCACAAAAATCGAAACATGATAATAATAAATAAATAAATAAACAAAAAAAGCACCCATAGATAATTAGATAAATAATAAATACATAAATAAGAACAATAATTTAATCATAAAATAATAATATAATTATACTACATAAATATGCAGGTAAACACGAGTAAATATCAACATATACTCGTGTTAGTAAATATATAAAGAAATAAAGAAATAAATATATAATAATTTAATAAACAAATAAACAAACAAACAATTAGTTAAGGCTCATTAATCATGCATATTAATAATATCATAGTCATACAATACAAAAATGTAAAAGTAAATACAAATAAATAATAACATACAAATAGCAAACAAACAAATAAATAAATAAATATAATTTAGTAAACATAATATGACTAATATTCATAAGTAAATATAATATTAATAATAAAAAATAATCATGTAAATATTCATCATATATGAAAACATATAAATAAAAATAAATAAATAATAATAAATAAATAAATAAATCAATAAATGAAGAAAAACATTCATAATATCCAATCATGTGAATATGCATTACAATTAACATAGAGGTTCTCGAATTACCAAAAACTGTGCAAAAATTGATGAAAATAGTCCGAAAATGAGCTGAACCAGACCAAACTAAGAGGAACCAAATTGAGTCGAACGGGCTAAACCAACCCAATCTAGGTTAAATAAACTACTAGGTTGAGTCCCCGGGGCTGGTCTAAACTGATGGACACAGACACGGACACGGACACGGGCTCAGATTGGTGGACTTGGGCATGACCAAGTGGATGCGAATGCGGGTGGTTGACGCAATCACAGGCAAATAGGCCAAACAGAGGGCGGCGGTGCTCGTCGCCGGAAAATGCCGACGGTGGTGCGGCTGGGCTTGCTGTCAGTTGGGATCAACAGGGGGCATCGAGGAGGAGGTGCTCGTGGTGATGATCGGCAGATTCCGGCCACTGGCTAGCCGAAAAATGGCCGGAAAGAAGGCGGTATGGCTGCCGGGTGCATCGACGTCACCGGCGGTAATTGTGGCTATGGTGGTCATCGTGGGATATCTGAAAATGTAGATCTCGGCAAGATGAAGTTGTTGAGGTCGTCGGATTGGCTGGTGGTGGCTCCCCAATGCCGGAAAAGGCTCAAATAGCTGTAGCAGCACTGGAAGCGGGTTGTAAAAACTCCGTCGCTAACGGCGACTGCAGCAGCGCTGGTGTTCATGAGAGGTACAATTGGAAAGCCGGCCATGAGGCGGTCATGGGAGTGCCAGTCCGGTGGCCGGGGGCGAGGCGGAGGCTCGCCAGTGGCGAGCCGAAGTGGTGGCAGAGCTAAGAGTGAATAACTCCGAAAATGGGAGAAAAACAACTGGAAATCATTGTGTGAAGCTATAAGGCTAAGTGGACGTATCCAATCATGCCACGTAGCATGATCCATACGTCCGATAGCTCGTAGCCTAATGGAGCCCACCTATAAGTATTACAATATCTATATGGACAGAAAGCTTGGATCGAATTGGTCTAAAGTCAAAATTGACTCGAATCTTAAAAATGACTCTATAGGCGAGAATCTATGCAAGAAGGGTAAATGGGCCTCAAAATTCTAAACGAAATCAAGTTTGCTCTGTGGGGACACAATCTGATGGTCCGAAATCCCTATGATGCATGCAATGAGATACCCTAAAAATCTCAAATGGATACTAAACGCTGCAACAGCCTAGATCTAGGCCTAAAATCCTGACTAACTCATAAAAATCATATACATACCTCGTATATACACTGATAAGTGAAACTATCATATGCATGTCAGGCATGCTCAGCCTCCATAATATGCTTATATGGCCATCTGGGCCCCATACTCATATTTTGAAAATCAGTCTAGCTCGAGCTGGCTTGAGCTTGCTCGAATCGACTCGATACTGACCCGAACAGGGAAAAGCTAAAATTAGGTAAAACCCTAACCCAAAAATGGGGTTTTACATGTCACATTGTCAAGAGACATTCTACCCCCATAGGTTATAAATACCCCCACTCACATTGGAGAAAATTGGATGTGCATATTAGATAGATAGACTAATTCCCTCTTTCCCCTTAACAAGGTTTCTAAAGAAGAAAACTCACTCATCATGCTCTCACCCTCTCACCCTCTCACTCTCTCTAGCTCACACTACCAAATTGAAAGAGGAGTTGAAGGCTGTAGAAAAGAAGTTGTGAAAGCCAAGTTACAAAGAAGCATCATTGTTGAAGAGAAGTTCACGCCAGGGCCTCATCGTTGTAGATTTACATTACTTTTCTCTTCTCTTCTTGAAATGTTGTTTTCCTTAATGAATTTCATAATGTATCATTATTCTCTTGTGGGGTAAGCGATTAGTGATCTGGGGTGTATGATCGATCTTGGTTGATATATAATATATATCTTGTTTGTGTTATCTTGTTAAAGCTCTTTTTAGTTGATTACTACATACTTATGTTCAATGTTTCAGAAGAATATCTAACTTTGTTATGATTAAGAGTTTTAATCGAGACCTAGGAATACGTAGGCCGATGATATCCAAATAAGGAAGTTAATCTTAATGCACTGACTTAGTTTCTGTTTGCACAAGAATGTGAAATGATGCTAAGGCAATAAGTTATGATAAGATGCCAAAGTTCGTAATAAGTAAATCCTTTTCCTTGGATATCAACCACAAGTGTATGTGTAACTTGATTAACATGACAAGATATGCTACTTATCAACAAAGTGTAGTTATCCATCTCAGATCCATTTTTATTAGAAGAACTTGTACCAACTTGTATTGTGTTTTCTATTTTTGTGCCTTTGCATTATTTTCTTATTTAAGTAGTATACCAATTTCATGCTCTTGTCTTGATTACTTATAGGGATAGTTTTAAATTCTTTACCATTTGCTATTATATTGCTTCTTGATTCCTATTTACAATACTTCGTTAGTTACATAACTAGTCCAATCACTTAGAATAATAAGTAAGGCTAAGAGATCAAATCATTGTGGGAACAATACTCACTAATTACTCTATTACTTGTTCAATGCATGCAATTACACAATACATTGAAAAAGCAACAACCTTAATTCCTTTGACTTGAGAACCAACATTAAAGATTTTTCGTATGTTTCAACTAAGTAGGCTGAGCCCGACGCATGTCCAACACACAAATGCCAAAACTCCACCTCTGTTTAGCCAATCAACAGAACTAATTAACCATACCTACATTCATACAAGTTAAACATACCTCAATTTAAGCGACTTCGCTACTAGAATCTGGCAGTGGAAAGTGAATCATTGAAAAGAAAATAAAGAGAGCTTTGCTTATGAGATGTGCCAACATCTAGCCTAGATCCCTTTTTATTGAGGGTGAGAGATGAAGATTACACAATAAGAATAATTCCCACAATTACTCCCTTATTCACACCTATGGAATAACTTTATCAGGAGTTATATAATTTCTAACTAGACTAATGGCCATCTTGATTATCCATGTATTTCACTTGTGTTAACTATAAAGCCAAGCAAGTCTATATTTTATCAAGGGTTTTAACATTTTTCCCAACTTCAAAAATTTTTGTCCTAAAAATAGTTTATGTTTTTTCTATCATTTTACATTCTTCCTTAGGAATTTCCATCCTCGAAAATTTAACTAGTCTGTATTTTATTTTAGGATTTTACATTCCTCCCAACTTTGGGAATTTTTATCCTCAAAAATATAATCACTTCTATGTTGCTTCTGTTTTGTGAGCTACTCCCTCGATGTTACATTCACTCTAGAGAATCTTGATTAGATTTCTCACTATCACAAGATAGTCATTCTTGATTAATTATCCAAATAGGTAAGATGGCTTAAGTAACGATACTCAATAATAAGCTTACATTCCAAGGTATGTTTCTTTCCAGAGTTTAGGCACATATGGATCGGTTAAAGTGAGGCACCTTGTCCCATGACGCCTTTAAGCAGATTTTACATTCCTCTTAACTTTGGAAATTTTCATCCTCAAAAATATATTCGCTTCTATGTTGCTTCCATCTTGTGAGCTACTCCCTTGATGTTGCATTCGCTCCAAAGAATCTTGATTAGATATCTCACTATCACAAGATAGTCATTTTTTATTAATTATCCAAATGGGTAAGATGGTTTAAATAACGATACTCAATAATCAGCATACATTCCTAGGTATGTTTTTTGTAGAGTTTAGGCACAGTCACTTATATATTTCGGTTAAAGTGAGACACCCTATCCCATGACTCCTTCATGTAGATTATACAAGTCTCTCATACCACATGTAGTCCTCAAATGACATCTCAGATAAGAAAAGGCGTCCAAAATGCCCTCTTTGGTTAGATGTCACTTGCACTTAACTTGACTTATAAGTAATACACCATCCCATACTAGTGCTTTTGCCTTCATCTAAAAATGTCACACTATCCAGAATGTCCTCAATTTTAAAATACTTTTTTAAATGTAGGGTAAAAGCATGTATCCCATGGTTTTTGAAAGCCTCCACTAATAGTGCATCTTGGAGATGTTTTGCCAAGTTTTTATACAATTTTATACTTTTGGCATGAGGTACTAATTTTCCTTAAAATAAAATCTAAATTCTAAAATTTGACTTTATCTCAAGCAATTAACTGATCTTATCTTCATTCACCTAAACTTCGTTCAATCCATGTCGACCTCAAGTTTGCTTCAACAATAGAAAAAAGAATAGTTTCTTACTCAACTTGATCATCCTTAGTATTTACAATTACTTCAACAACACATAAGCCAACCTTTCTCTTATTAGTTGAAACAGTAGCAGATTTGATGGAAGTGTTGATGCTCTAGCCCTCTTTGGCTATTTATTTTGAACAGGGGATTGACAATATTTCCTTAAATGACCCTTATGACCACAATTGAAGCACCTGACAGGTTTAGGGCACCTACCATAATGATCTCACCACAGTTCCTAAATTTGTCTGTTGTTAATCATCCTCTTGTTTTCACTTCTTTTGGTTGTTCCCCATCCCTTTTTGTTTCTCTGAAGACTTGGCAATGTCATGGCCTTGGTTTGTCGATTCTATTTGGTATGAAAACGTCTTCTTTGCAAGTTCCTCCTTTAATATTTACTCATGATTTGTAGTCGCGTCGATGACATTGTGTAGATTCGTACGAGGAATATTTGCAATCATATCCTTCAACTCAAATCTCAGCCACAAGAAAAATCATTAGCACAAGCATTCTCATTTGCTAATGAACTTGGAGAGAAACATTTCAATGCCAAAAACTCTTGAGCATATTTTCACATTGAATCATTACGTTGCGTCAGGTTATTAAATTCTAGTACCTTTTGTTGTACTAATGGTTCTAGAAAGTATTGTTCGTTTAAAGCTGCAACAAACTTAGCCCAAGAGACTGAACTAATCTACCTCTACTAAAAAGTAGTTGCCTCCAATGTCTTCCACCACTGAAAGGCCTCTTCCTGTCACTAGCAAGTTGCTAACCTAGCCTATGTTGGTTGGGTACTTGCATTGTCTTAAAGGTAGTCTCCATCACATCCACCTAATTCTCAGCTTCAATTGGGTTGATTCTTCCAATAAATACCTTGGCATCATTCTTAATAAAATTTTCTACTATGAATTTCTCTACCTCATCCACTATTGAACCAATGCAAGATTAGTTGGTACCATGAGTGGAACTCCAATGCCGCTCTTCTCCTAATTGCTGCCTTGGTTTCTCCTAGGTGTAGAACCCAAACCACCTACCGAACTTGACATTCTATTTTCCCCTACTAGCCCTAATTTAGTTGGTAGTCATTGGAGTACCTTCATAATAGCTCTATGGGTGGTTGCATTTGAAGATTGTGCTTACCCTTGAATTGTTGTTAGAATCTCAACCAAGAAATTATCATTTGTCGATTCTAAAGAAGCTTGCTCATTAGAGTTCACCATCTAAAACACCATAAATTAGCACCAAGAAAGTAGTAATGATGCTTACAATAAAGCCCTCTAACCTGGGGACATTGAACTCCTAGATTTTAATAAGGTAAGGATCACTATTGCGACTTCATTGAACTTTAGCTCTAATAGCCACTTTTAACAACATGCTTGATCAAAATCACGAACAAGGTGCTACTACATGAATTAAATAACCCAACTCACGCAACTAAATTAAATACTAGGTGGTTATCTAAATATTATGTTAAATTTCCTAACAATTACATAAATAAAAAATAAAGGTAATGATATGAATTAAAAAATATTTTATGAACTAAAATATCATAAAACAACAAGTGCTAAAATAAAAATCTCAAAAAGAGTCAAAACCCATGGACCTAACCATTGTTCCATTGTCATGCAATGAATGTCCACAAGTAATAAAGTTTAACAATAAGAGTTCAATACAATCTTAGTATAATAGTCCATTGGCTGTCCCGACTCATCAATCTCATTCAATCTTGTTTGTACCTACGGAGACTATTCCACGTTCGTGATAAAACCACTAAGTCCGTATAACTATAATGAAAATAAATAAGGTTAAATATGAGTCTATGTCTAAGTCGTATTCTAGTAGACCGGCCACCCCTCTAGACAACTATCATTCAAAATCATAAATGTTGCCCATCCTACAAATAGTAAACCTATGTACTAGCATAGGTAAAATATAGACTCAAGTTTGGTTTATAGTGAACAAGTGAACCACATGAATAATCAAGAGGGTCATTTGTCTAGTTAGGAACTATGTAACTCCTGATGGAGTTAATATCCATAGGTGTGAATAAGGGAGTAATGAAGAGAATTATTGTTATTGTGTAATCTTCATCTCTCACCCTCTATAAAAAGGGATCTAGGCTAGATGTTGTCACATCTCATAGGCAAAGCTCGCTTTATTTTCTTTTTGGTGATTCACCTTCCATCGCTAGATTAGAGTAGCAAAGTCGCTTAGAATGAGGTACTTATAACTTGTATGAATGTAGCTAAGCTTAATTAGTTCTGTTGATTGGCTAGGCGGAGGTAGAGTTTGGGCATTTGCTTGTTGGACACACGTTGAGTGCATCCTACTTAGTTGAAACATATGGAAAACTCTTTGATGTTGGTTCTTGGGTTCAAGGAATGAACTATAGCCTAGTACGTATTTGAAGACCAGTGTCTAGGCTAGGACATATGTAACAACCTGCCCGAATCGGACCGGATGTTACCTAAAAATATAGTTAATGTAATTGTAACATGCAAGAACATGAATCGTAACATGGTAAATAATTCCAGAACATGAATTTTAATACTACAAATAAGTCTAGAATTTATAAATTTTAAAAATAAAACATGTTCTGATGCATATGACAATAGATAAAATAATTGTCCCATAGTCTCGGACCATTTCCCATAGCCACAATTATAACATAAGAGAATAAAAAGGAAGTCCAATTTTTATTATCAATTCACCAAACCTGGGTCACTTTTATTCTTCAGTCCAAAGCTGCTCACCTGCGGAGGCAATTCTGCGTTAGTGATAAAACCACTAAGCTGCATAATTAAATAAACAAGTCAATAAAATCCCAATTATTGTTTCAAGAGACTTTTAGTTGTTATGGGCCTATGCCGAGCTCGTTATATGTTGGGAGGGGTGGTCACCCCATCCAGCTACCAACCCATGCATGCACACACAAGATACGTGGCCCACGGCATGTAGTTACCGATATTTGCCATTGACTCACCCTCTCGGTATTACAAGTGCATAATGAGACTACTTGCGCCACTGTGCCCAGTCACCCCTTTCGGCCTAGGGGCAGGTATTCAATCTTTCAGGGGTGCTGCCCTGCCGAGTTGAGTCGAACCCGGGTTGCGTTCCAGCGCATGGTGGTCAATACTCAAATCGACCAAGACTCCCACATAGTAATTTTAAATGAGCGGCCCCGTGTCAGACTTAGTCAATTCCTTGACTCCGATTGCGTTCCAGTGCATGGTGGTCGAATCTGGGCTCAGGCCGACCAGGGCTGCCAACAAGGGAAAATACAATATTTCAAATAATTATATGGACCTGGATATTTTGAACTCGCAGCTGCAACTAACAATCCTAATCTGAACGAGAACATAAAATTATACATAAGTATAATTTTATTCGAGTAGGAATGCATGCAGCTAAATGTCTAATATATATATTAAAATTTTTGACAACATAACATGTAACAATTCAAAAATATTAAATATTAAATTCTCAATAAATCTAGTGAGATAATTAATTATTCATGTGATATAATCATTTAAGTCCTACTTTACATTTTAAATTAATCATATAAATCATAATTAATACTTAACAATTGATGAAATAATTATAAACTAATAAACAAGTATTTAATTTTCCTTTGCGGTGATAATTACTTAACCCAGATCTTGATGATTTAGTTTACGGTTATAATTTTTAATCGCTAATATTATTTATAGCAATTTAATTAATTAAGTTGTTAGATTTAATTATTTAAAATAATTTGTATTATTTTAATTCATAAATATTATTAATACAATTTTTTAAATTATTCGACTCTATAAAGTTTCAAACTTTATTTATTTTCATTATACTATTTAGGTTTGACGCTTGTGATTGTTACCCGACTATAGTTTAATAACTCATTTTCTATATTATTGACTCGTTATTAAAATAATCACTTTATTTACCTAATATTAAATTTAATATGGTAAAGGTAAAATCTTTATTTTATTAATTACTTTTAACCCTCCAATTTAATTTAATCACTTGAATTACGCCAATTAATTATCGATCGTTTATCATTACCGTATTTTATTACTCGTGGTGATTTCGTACATTAATTAATTAGTTTAATAACTTTAACCATAACCCATTAAAATGATTATTTTTAAAGATTTATTACAAGTTAATATTATTATTATTATTTTTAACTCAAGTTGGTATCGAGTCAGGTGTTATTTACGAGTTGGTATTATTATTTAACTCGAGCTGTGTCGAGTCAAGCATTATTGACAAGTTTGCCACCCAAGGGAATTTTCATCTTCTTCTTCTTCCCCGGTGCCATCCTCTGTTCCCGACTGCAGCCACCGCCGGTGATCATCTCCGGCTGCCATCAATCGTCGCCACCCAGCCCTGCCGTGCCGTTGCGGTGTCACCCCGATCGACCCCGGCCACTTTCCAGCCACCGTGATGCCGGCATCGCCACACTAGCGACGCGTTCACGTCGCCAATTCCACCACCGGCGAGCGTTGCCGCCTCAATTGGGTGGTTGCCTCGACACCCTCGACTCCCTATCGACCTTCCCTATCCAAATTGGAACCCATCGCCACCCAGGACTGCCTGATTTCTTCCCCCATTGTTGTCGCCTCTGTGCTGTCACCTCTGTTCTTGCCATTTACTACCCTGGGCCGGCATCCACACATGTAAGATCAACCATACACTGATCGACGAAAAGAGTAGGATCATCTTCCGACGTAGGAACGACTGTCGCCACTGATTCCCTGCGAAGCTTTGCCTGTGCTTGCCCATCTCGCCGAACAGGGAAACTCGTCGGCCATGGATCTCAGTCGTATAAAAATTAGTTTGTTTTCTTATTGATTTAAAATCTTAATCCTCACAATTATCAATTAAGATTAATATAATTTTTGTATAACAACTTATAATATTAAAATCAACTGTTATTAAACAAATCATGATATCCACCAACAACAACAAATAAATGAACAGTGATGTCTAACCATGAACTCTACGTGCTTGCCAATGGAAAAAGAAAAAGAAAAGAAGATAGAGAAAATACCCAAAACAAGGAGGATGCTCACTCTGGCAAGGAAGAGGAGAAGGAGATGCGAATGAAGGCTAGGGTGGAGGACGTCCTTCATAAAATAAAATGAAATGACAGCTAGGGTATGTGAAAACACCCGTATTTCACTTAACCAGGTAACCGGGTAAATAATAAAATATAATAATTAACCGCGTAGAAAATATAATACGTTTGGTCCTTCCCGGACTACATCCGCAAAATTTTTTTTTCACAGTCTTTACAACATAGGCTTACTGTCCGTAAGATGGGCAACGTTCATGATCATGAATGATAGTTGTCTAGTGGGGTGGCCAGTCTCCTAGAATATGAGTCAGGCCTAGAGTCATATTTACCCTTATTTATTTTCATTATAGTTATATGATTTTATCACTAATGCAGAATTTTCTCTGCAGATACAAACAATATTGAATGGGATTGATGAGTCGGGGACAGTTGGTGGACTTTAATGGCTATTATACTAAGATTATATTGAACTCTTATTGTTAACCTTTATTACATGTGGACATTTATTGCATGAGTGGAACAATTGTTAGGTCCATGGGTTTTGACTATTTTTGAGATTTTTATTTTAGTACTTATTGGTTTATGATATTTTAGTTCATGAAATTTTTTGTAATTTATATCATTATTTTTATTTTTTATTTATGTAATTGTTAGAAAATTTAATATAACATTTAGATAACCATAGAGTAATTAATTTAGTTGTGTAAGTCGGGTTGTTTAATTCATGTAGCACCTAGTTCATGATTCTGATTGAGCGAGTTGTTACAAGTGGTGTCATTGGCACCTCCAACATTCCTAGCTAGGAAGCGCAAAGAAGGTAAAACCAAAGGAGAATACTAAATTTAGAATAGGCAAGCGTAGGAAAATACCACAGATGTACAAATTATACCCTTAGCTCAAAACAAACAATTACAACAAAGAAAGGAGAGAGCTTCAAATAAAACAGGGAACTAATCTTTTTGGTCATTTGTAGATGCACATGGCATTTCATAGGGCAGTTAATTGAGTGAACTAGCTCGTGAACATTTGGGGTTCGACTCGATTCAAAACTCTGATATTTAAATGTTAGAGCTCAAATTCAACTCAAACTCAAATTCCACAAAATCCAAGTTTGAATAAAAAAGTGTTCGGCTTGACTCAACTCAATTATAACTCAAACTCGACCCAAATTTGACTCATAGCTCGGCTTGGACTCGACTCAATGGTACAATATAATATCAAATTTGATACAATAATATATATCAAATGTAATACATTAACTTTGGTATGAATTGTGGTAATTTTTTTTAAATTTTCATGATCATAATAAAGACTTGGTAAGTGCATTCAAGTGCATGGTTGTTGTGGTCGATAACAAAAAAGAGGCCATGGGTTCGGATCTCCTTTAGGTAAATGATATTTTCTTTTTTCTTTTTTTATAGTCCCACATCATTCGATTGTACTCCATTGTTCCTACTTTCTACCAATGATTCTACACATATAATGCCTCAATTTAAAAGTTGGTTTTAAGCTCAAGTCAAGTTGACTTTGAGCTTGATTTGAGCCTAATCGAGTCAAACTGATTTCAAGCTCGTAAAAAAATTGATAATTTAATTGTATTCAAGTTTGAGTCGAGTTTGAACAATATTAGAATTATTTAAGTTGATCTCAAGTTTTTATGCTCAATGTTGAGTTTATCCTACATCATGTTTGAAGGTAAATAGTGACTTGTATATTAGCTAATGAGAAAATCTTATTCTTTAAACTAGTTTTTAGATTAAGAGAAACCGGTGAAAATTGTTTTAAGCCCCTTTTGGGGGCACATCATGTTTCAAGTCTCCTCGGATTTCATTATAACATGTAGTGAGTATAACATGCGGCTAACAGTAGCGAGGGAGAGATGATTTGGACGATAGCCATCCCAAATTAGAGTTTCTTAGAATTTTATTATAATATATAGACCTATCATGTAGAAGAGAAGATAAGTAGCATAATATGTGAATGGGAAAATTATTGAGATTTATCCTGCATCATGCTTAAAAGTTGTAAAACCCATTTCAAGTCCTTCTTCGCGGCCCATAAGGCTAAACACTCTAAACTTACTTGATTTCAAATTGAGTTCGAGCGATCTTCAAATTTTTTGATTCAAGCTCGAGCACATGCTCTGCTCGATTCGTTCACTTGTTTTAACACCCTTAGGCCCTTCAACCCTGTAGGCAGAGGCCCAGCCACATTCGCGACGGTGGAAAGTTATTTATATCCGTTCGACTCAAATGACTAGCCAGTGTGTATTGGATTCCTGACAAACACAAAGGTACCTCGTATTCACGAGACGAACAATATCCCCGTCGTTTTGCACGAAGCCAAAGAAGTTGTGGCCGTGGGTGGCCACATGTCACCGTATTAGTGGCGCCAATTAGCACCTTCTAAGTTACCTATGCTTTGGTATATCATAATATATAATATTACGTCCGATCGTCTTCTTCCTTTGACCATTCTCTCACCTGTCGCCGGCGATCGCTCCGGCCTCCATGGCGGACTCGTGGACCCAGACTGCACTTCTCGTCGTCGACATGCAGGTCTTTGAGCTACATACTTACCTTGCTTTTCTTCTTTTGATCCTCTCAAGCAGCTAACGCCTTAGCTCCTGATCTTGTCCAGAAAGACTTCATCTTGCCGACAGCCCCGACGCACCTCGCCGGCGCCCTGGACATCGTACCTAATGTCGCCAAGGCCGTGGAAGTTGCCCGGAAGCGTGGTGCTTTTGTGATCTGGGTGAGCTCTGTTCTTACTAATTGGGTCAGCTAGCTCTTTCTGAGTTAACAGTCTTGGTTTACTGAGCTATTTGGGTGATGGATGGTGGAGGTTGTTTTTTACAGGTTGTGAGGGAGCATGATCCGAGAGGGCGGGATGTGGAGCTGTTCCGGCGGCAGTTTTATGGGGAGGGGAAGCTCAGCCCCGCTACGAAAGGGTGTGTGGGAGCCGAGTTGGTTGATGAGCTAGTCATGGTGGAGGGGGAGTATAAGTTGGTTAAGACCCGATTTAGTGCTTTCTTTGCTACCAACCTTCACTCCCTTCTTCAGAGCAATGGAATAAGAAATGTTGTTGTTGTTGGTATGTATATGTATTGAAGATTCTCTTTTATTGAATGTATTGGAATATGAAAGTGATATGTATAAGATTGGATTGGTATGTGTTTGCTGCTTCGATATTGTTGGTATCTATATTGGACATTGTTTTGGATTGTGAATGTGATGTGCATAAGATTGGTCTTGCTTTATGTTTTTTTGTTGATTGTATTGGAATACCTATGTGATATGTATAAGATTGGACTAGTGTCTGTTTGCTGTTCTGATATTGTTGGTATATATGTTGGAGATGTTGTGGAATGTGAGTGTTATATTTATAAGATTGGTTTTGCTATATGTTTTTTTGTTGTTTTGGTGTTGTTTGTGGTAGGAATACAAACTCCAAATTGCATTAGGCAGACTGCCTTTGATGCGGTTGCTTTGGATTATCAGTCTGTGACAGTGATCGTTGATGCAGCAGCTGCTGCTACGCCAGAAATCCATCTAGGTTGGTGTTCTTTCTTCTTGCTTCGTCTTATATGGCTATGATTTTGGTTATGGTGGTCATTATCATTCGTCAACAAGCCAGCCAAATATGTTGAGTTTACAACGTAGTAGTGGAGTTTGATTGGGAATTGGTTGGTGGTATTAGATTTTTCGTTTTTAAATTCTGTTTTTCTGGACATTTGAATGATCTATTTCATGTAGAGAATGTTGTAACTGCTAAAACTTGGCCAGTTATCTTGTTTTGATAGATTAATGAAGGATTCATGGTGAAGCTTGATCCTTGTTTTGTTATGTGCATATTATTATCTAATTCTTGGATTCTACTCAAGTTTTACAATCCATGTTTTGATATTAACTATATTATAACATATTTGATTATACATGATAGGGCATATTTTGATAATCTTCATCTTACCCAGCTAACTTTTGCTTTCTTATATGTTATTATATGATTAAAAAATTGGACAATGACAAGCAATTTTTTATATTTCTTAGCATATGAAGTTGATAGTGCAATGAATTGATTATCTAATATGACATATTGTAGATAGACAGAAGAAAAATCTGGACAGGGTGATCAAACATTTTATTTCGGTGTTAGATGAATGTTAGACTGTGATATCAGAGGAGTTGATTGCCTGTAAAATTTCGTCTTCTTCCTTCGCTACATTGTTGCATTGTTAACCTTCTGTAGTTCTGTGGCAGCTAATATCTATGATATGAAGAACGTCGGCATTGCAACTCTGACATTGGAGGAATGGAGCAGTGCCAATCCCCCAATCTAAGCATAGCCTCCCAAACAAAAGAAGGAAGTGCGATTTCTAGCTCATCCATGTGTTCTTATGAATTATATGTATGTGGATTTGAATGTAATTGTGCTTTAGATGGAAATCTTGCAGAGTATTCTAAGGCTGTTAAATATACTCAATCGATCGATCGACTCTCATTGCCATAAAGACGTCTTGTTTTTGGTAGCATTGCAAATGGGTTATTTTGGGGGCTGTTAAAGAGTGCTTTCAGTTGCATTTATAATTTTATATAGAACCATGTGATTCCTTGGCAAGTGCAAATTAAGAAGATGAAATGTATTGATCTTCCCATCAGTGAAATTATGCATCAAAGTTCCATCCAAGTTATCTAACCAACAAATTCAATTCGTCAACTTAAATAAAAAAATTTTCACTGTGTAAGAAAAGTAACTCTAGCAGTGACAAGTGCAAACAGAAACGCCAAAGATCAAGGGATGGATTGTCAACATAGAAGCTTTGAGATGATGCTCTATCCTTGCATAGAAATGCGAGATACATGGTGTAACAGGCACTCAAACAAACTTTGACAACTTGGCTGCTCTTACAATAGCTTGCTTTGTCTTCTTTTGTAGCAGCAACACCAACAAGATAAACCAAGCAAATTTACCTTGGCTGGACTCTAACAAGATAAACCAAGTAAATAACCAATTTCAATTTTACCAACTATGATCTAATCTCAATCTACCTTCCTAAACTGCCATGATTATGATCAAGAATGAAATCACGAGGATGTGGCTTGAGTGGATATGAAATGTAGAGATTGTGTAGCTCATGAGGGTGATTTATTTTAAAGAAATCATGTAGGTAGTCGGTGAGTTGTTGAAAAATCAAATCGTAGATTTATACGTAGCGTATGTCTAGAGAGAATTCATTTACTTGAATGAAAAAGATGGATCTGTTTTGCATATGTGGGTGTCCACCAGCTTTTGGTTTATTCATGTCAAGAACCGTGAAACAGTTGCTTACGCTTTTAGTGGCGCCTTTTTAACTCTGGGAAATAAAAACCTGGATGAGCACCTTGTCTCTGTGTCTACTAGTTTCTTCTTTTCTTCAATTTCTTTCTGAGAGAGAGCGAGTTCTTCAAAGTTCATTAAGTGTGTAACTGTCGGAGATGGAAGGCAAACCATGCATGGTCATATCCTTTACCAGTAACAAGTTCCCTACTGCAAATTAAGCTTCTTTAACACCATGGTTTATTTTATATTTCTATCAATTTTTCTAATCTTCTAGAGTCAGATGTTTCATGGGTCTTTGAGTTGAAATATTATAATCTATCTGTTACTCTCTATTTATTTATATTTATTTTTTTATTTTTTGTTGTTGCAGGATTATATACCAACAGTTTTTGACAACTTCAATGCAAATGTTCATGTGGATGGACAGATTGTGAGCCTTGGATTATGGGATACTGCAGGTGACCACGCTTAGAGGATTTGAATCATTTCAGATATTTGTAATTCATTAGAAACTTTTTTTTTTTCGTGTTTCCACAACTACAGGTCAAGAAGATTATAGGAAACTAAGGCCTTTGAGCTATAGAGGGGCAGATATATTTGTTTTCGCATTTTCTCTGATGAGCAGGGAAAGCTATGAAAATGTTGTTAACAAGGTTCTTTTCCCTCAATTTCCTTGTTCTTTTCAAGCACCAATGACTCAAACCATCCAAATACTTGGATTTCACTGTCATATTGAATGAGAATGTTCCAGAATCTCTGAGAACCATGTTAATTTATTGACATAATGTTAGTTTTTGCATTCAAGAACATTCACTTGTTCTCTGAAGTTTTGAGTTTATAAATTTTAGATGAAGAAGATTGAAAATTTATGTGCTGTTCTATCTAAGTTCGAATCTCTTTGGGTTAGTATTTGGCTTGAGGTTGAGTTCTTGGCCTTCCTTTGCATGAAGGGGAGGAGGTATTAGCTTGGTTTTAATAATAATTGGCTCATCTTTTTTTTTTTTTGTTAACTTATAATTGGCTCATCTTGTACTAAATAAGTTCCACTTAGCTGTTCCTCAATATCTGCCTCTCCTTTCTCTGACAATTTCAATCTTGCTTATTGAAACTACTTACTCCAGTGGATGCCAGAACTTTAGAGGTTTGCCCCCAATGTTCCTGCTGTACTTGTTGGAACTAAGCTGGGTGAGTAAACAATCTGAGACAGCTTATATACCGTGCAATGGTTGCAATTTGTTCGCAAATAGTTTTGGCTTCGTGTTGAATATCAGATCTTCGTGGAAAGAAAACATATGCTGCTGGTGCAATAACTTCAGATCAAGTAAGAGCAGAGACCGCAAATAATTTGATAATACTTTTGATGTTCTTGCTTTACTTGCATATAACTTGTCAGTTTCTTAATGGGTTTTTATAAACAACCAGGGTGGTGAAGAACTTAGGAAGCGAATTGGTGCAGCAGCATACATGAGTGCAGCTCTAAGACTCAACAGGCTTGGTCACTCTCCCAGATGAACATTATATTTCCTTTCAATAACATTTCATTTCCCTTCAATGTAGTTCACATTAGTTCATTGATTATACTGATTATATATTTGATAGATAATTTTGCAAATGTGTTGGTAGAATGTAAAAGCTGTTTTTCATACGGCGATTAGGGTTGTTCTTCAATCTCGGAAGAGAAAGGAGATCCAATTTGTCGATGTTGTAAGTACCTTTACTAGCTCAAATAGATAACTTCACAATATCTTCTTCTGATGAATTTTTAGACCTTATCATGTGAGCTTTGCATAATTATTCAGCCATTTCATCAAGTTTATCAAAACTTGGTTTGTCGAACAATTGCAGCAATCATAAAGCTACCATTTTTATGCAGGAGCATCATGTGTGGGGGAACCTGTGCCACTTGAAACTGGAAATGTTATATGCGGAAGCTGGCCAAATGCCCTAAAAAGCATTTTTAATACCCCAACATCCTTCTCTCTAAGTATACATATTAATGGAAGGTACTATTGTTTTTTGCTTGGGTCTATTTGACCATCACAAGCATCATGGCAAAGTTAATTTTTTAATAATTTTAATTTTTTCTATTGTAAATTTGTTGCAAAATAAAGTGAATTTTTTCCCTTTGTTTAAAAAGTTATTATCTTTGCCACTTACCATGACAATTTTTTTAAAACTTTTTGTTTTTGACGTTTTTTCCCCTGCCATCCGTGGCTTGTTAAATTTTTTAAAAAATCTTATTATGTTTGACATGGATTTTGCCACAGTTCTGTGGATAAACTTTGACATGGTTATTTGTCACATTATTATCGTGACTACATTTTTACACAAATGTTTGCCATAGTATTGGGTAGCAAAATCTTTCCCATGGCTGTTGGTGGGAAAATTCGTGACAAATATGACACAAAAATAACTGAAAGAAATTTCTCATGATACATGGCTACTTTTTCACCGGGGTATTGCGTATATAGCTGGCAGTGATTTAATTTTCTATGAAAAAAGTTACTTTGAAGGGTTATTTGGATATATAAATATAAATATATATATATATATACATGTTGGAAAAATCGGCCCATTCCGTGCGGAATCGGCCGATTTAAATCGGATCGGCCTACCACTACAACTTATTTCCTCCTTTCTTCTCTAGTTTTCACCGTGGGTCAAAAGTAGAGATTGAAAGATCTCTTATATAGAAGTTTGTTTTAGAGAGATAAATAGAGAGATCCCATAACCTATGAGATTAGGGGAATTTGTTTTAGATAAAACTTTGATCCCTTCCTTTATCTCTTATCTTAAACAACATTATTTTCTTTTAATTTGGTGGCCGCACCCATTTTGGGTGTAGTCATACAATATAACAACAAATATAAATCTCGGTATAGACGCATTAGAGAACAAAGATAAAGATAAGTTTAGATTCGATATGACTTAATACCATATCAAAGTATTTAATATCATTAAAATATCTTTAAACATTGATTCTAAAATCGTAATTAGAAAACTAAGAATGGCATGTGTAATGTTCTGACATAATATTTGCTTAGATTATTAAATTAAGTTTAAGATGCTTAGGTTGTGAAATTAAGTTTTAGGTGGTTGAGGGCAAAAATATTTAAATATCATCAAATAACATGTGTTTGTAACCAATTTTTTATTTATTTGCATAAAATAAATTGACAAATCAAATGTAAACAAAACCTCCTTGATTCCAATATTTTGATTGAGTGACCGTCATAATTCATATACTAATGACGTTGGCGGCATTTTTCATGTCAATTATTGAATTAATTGTAAAAGACATTTTCCCCCAAAACCTTGGACGCAATGGAGGTTAATTATTTTTAATATTTCTTTATTTAAATATTTTTAAAAAATCAGTGAATTTATACTCTACAAATCATTATAATAGAAATTAAGAAAATTTAAAGGTTGAGAAAGAGATACATTTTTATTTTATATAAATAAAATAGTGTTCTATCTTGAGAAAGATATATTTTTAGTGTGAGATAAAATGAGACAACACGTCAAACATGATTTCAGAATATATTTTTCTTACTCCAAGGGTGAAGAGTTCATCTTGAAGCATTTTTGTTATACCAGCTACAGCTACCGTTTCATCCAAAACTAGTCGAACAATTCCCTCAAAATAATTACAATAATAATAAAATTGAACAATTGTTGAAAAAACTTAACAAACATTGACAATGTTTGTGCGACGATTGTCCATCATTTTATTCAATTCAACTAATAATCTAGTAGCTGAGTATAGGATTCAATATTGACTTCAGATTAAAAATAAAAGAATTAGTTAATCAAATACTAGAAAAATCTTAAAAATATAATAACAATACTTTCGATAGAGGGTAACGGGTTTGAATCTCTCTAACCTCAATTTCTTAAAAAAAATAATAAATATACTTTTTAAAATAATAATCACAAGTTCAAACCCAAGTAACTTCAACTTCTAACTTTATACTAATAAGAATCTGTTTAATTATCTTTAAAAACTATAATTAAGAAAATGAAATATTATGATTCATCTTTTAATTTAAATAAAATACATCTTAAAGTCAATCACAATTTATATATAAGATATTAAATTATTATAGTCTATCTCATTATTCAATGACACTTTACATATAAAATTAAAATTTGTCCAGTATAGGTTGGGCATGACATGACATCTTGCCTAGTATTAATAAAAAGGAACTCAATATTAACATATAATTAAAAGTAGGAGAATTAAGCAATTAAAATACAAGACAAATCTAAAAAATAAAATAAAAACCTCATACAAAAGGTTACAAACTTTTACAATAGAAAGGTTTGAACCCTGTTAAGCTAAATTTTTAATTTCCTACTAATTAGAGTTTGACTAATAGTCTTGAAAAGAATATAATAAAAAATATTAAATAATTATAATTCATCTTTTTATTCAAATAAGACATATCTTTAAAGTCAATCATTATTTATATCTAAGATATTAAATTATTACATTCTATCTTATTATTCAATGAAAGTTTATACATATAGTTAAAATTTATTCAATATATGTCACGCATGATGCGACATCTTGCCTAGTATTAATAAAAGGGGAACTCAATATAGGCCTGCGATTAAAAGTAAGAGAATGAGTTAATCAAAATATCAGAAAAATATTTAAAAAATACAATAAAAATACCCCTGCATGGGATCACGGTTCGAATTTCATTAACCTCAATTTCTTAAAAAAATAATAAAAGTATCTTTCACGTTAGAGGGTCACTGGTTCAAACCCAACTAAGCTCAACTTCTAACATCCTACTAATAAGAGTCTGCCTAATTACTTAAAAATTGTAAAACCCCAACTTCAGGCAAGGGTTTTACCTGCTTATGATTTGCCCGATTTAGGCGAGTCTTGAGTCGATTCGAGCGAGCTCGAGCGAGAACAATTTTAAGAATATGAGTATGAGGCTCAGATGGCCATATAAGCATGTTATGGAGGTTGAGCATACCCAACATGCCTATGATAGTTTCAATTATGATACAGTAGAGCATGAATTATCAATGTATACATGAGTGTATGCATATGATTTTTATGAGTTAGCAAGGATTTTAGGCCTAGATCTAGACCGTTGTAGCGTTTAGTACCCATTTGGGATTTTCAAGGTATCTCATTGTAGCATAGGGATTTCGGACCATTGGATTGTGCCTCGTGGGCCTAGCTTGATTGCGCTTATGTTTTTGAGGCCTATTTACCTTTTTTGCCTTGATTCTCGCTTATAGAGACAATTTTAAGACATGAGTCAGTTTCGACTTCAAATGGTCTCAATTTGAGCTTTCCGTCTATATGTATATTACATATACCCATCAGTGGGTCCCACTAGACCATGAGTTGTCGGACGTTCAGATCGTGCCACGTGGCAAGATTTGAGTCGTCCACGTCAACCTTATTTTTCTCCCATTCATATTTCGAATACTTTCATTAATTTTCAGGTTTACACCCTTTAGAGCTGCGACCACTTCGGCTCACTGCTGGCGAGTTTCACCTCGCCCATAGCCGCAGGGTCGGTACGGTCGTGACCACCTTGCGACCGGCTATCAGTGATTACCCACAAAGCCAAGCACCCCGACTATCAGTCAGTACTGTTCATGGCCGTGACCACCTGTTCGGGCCATTTTTCGGGGCCGGCGAATGTCCCCGGCAAAGCCGACCACCCCGACAGCTTCCCCTTGCTAAGATCTATGATTTGGGACCAACGCCAACCTCCACCGTGGTCACGATAGCCGCTAGCTATGCACACTTGCACAACGGCTTTTTTGGTCATTTCCAACCATTTTTCGGCCAGCCACCGCCTAGACAACATTGACCATCAGCCCAAATTGGTTCATCTCGTCAAGGCTAACATTTTGAGTCCACACACGACCACCGCCACGATTGCGATCGCCACACTCGGCGGCGATCTGCCCCCTTTCTTGCTATTTTCAGCAAGCCAGTGGTCGGACTCTTCTAATTGTCACCACCAGCAGCTCCGCCTTGACGCCCCCTGCCAATCCCAATCGGCGACAACCCTAGCCGCAGCCATCGTCACCGTTTTCCATCAGCGGGCACCTTCACCCTCGTCTAGCCCGTTTCCCAGTTAGCGTTCGCCTAGTCATGTCGAGTCCGCCAACCATGTCCATGTCCGTGTCCATCAGCCTAGCCAACCCAAACCAGTAGTTTATTTAACCCAGACCATGTTGGACTTAGCCCAATCCGGTCTTGGTTCATCTTGGTTTGGTCTAGTTCAACTTGATTTGGTGTGGTTCAGCTCATTTTCAGACCATTTTTGTTTATTCTTGGACTATTTTCGGTAATTCGAGAACTTTTATATTAATTTAGATGCATATTCATATGATTTAGCATGATTGGATGTTATGATGATTTTTCTTTATTTATTTATTTATTTATTTATTATTATAGTTATTTTTATTTATATGTTTATTATATATGATGAATGTTTACAAGATTATTTATTATTATTACCATTATGTTTACTTATGAATATTAGTCTTATTATGTGTACTAAATTGTATTTATTTATTTATTTGTTTGTTATGTGTATGTTATTATTTATTTATATTTAATTATGTATTCTTGTATTGTATGACTATGATATTATTAATATTCATAATTAATGAGTATTAACTATTTGTTTGTTTATTTATTATTATTGAATTATATATATATATATATATATATATATATATATATGTTTACGAATATGGGTATATGCTGATATTTACTCGTGTTTACCTGTAATTTATATAGTATAATTATATTATTATTTTACGATTAGAGTATTGTTCATGTTTATGTATTTATTATTTATCTAATTATCTATGAGTGCATTTTCTTGTTTATATATTTATTTATTATTTATTATTATTATGTCTCGATTTTTGTGCCACATGTTTAGTTATAGGTTTGTTAGCACTGTTTTCTTTATTATGATGATTGATGATATGAGTACACACCACGAGCATGCATATATAGAAATGTTAGTATTTTACTTAGTAGCAGGTTCTGATGTAGGTTTCGGAGTCCGAGATTGCTGTAGATGTGCAAATACACTTCGAGCTTGGACCACAGGTCCGTAGGACTCTCCCTCTCTGCTTGACTCTTTGCGTGCCGAGTTTAATCATGTTTTATACATAAGACGGTATCAGCAATGTTTTATTGCATCCCTCCAGTGTCGGGTCATTTAGTTGTGTTTTCTACATATGTTTAATAAAACTACAAGGATGAGATCCCTTGTTGGTTTTCGAACTTAAGCTCCAGAAATTTATGATACAAGCCTCTTACCTAAGCCTATTATATAAGTACGCGTATTTTTATGGATTTCACGAATAAGAGAATGAGTGGTATAGAGATATGTATGGACCGCACTAGTACTCCTTCAAACCCTAAGGTAGTGTGGTGTATGAGGGTATTGTGTAATGCAACACATTTCCAAAATTTGTGACACTAACTTAACTGTTCCATTTGTCACTCGAGTACCATGGCGGGTGATATGGAAGGTGTGAGGGTGTAAGCGTTGTATGTATGAATATGAACATTAGCCGTGCATGCAAGCCGGCACTTGCTTAAGTATATTTGCTTACCGCCCAGTGTGAGGCAATCTTGATGTTTCATAAGTTTTCGTGGGTAATAGACTACCCATTTGCCAGATTGTATTAATTATTTTTCGGACCAATAACACTCGTTACTGACATTTTTCATATAATATATATAGGTCTTGAAAATCTTGAGTCGACTTTGGTGGAAGGACAGATAAATGCTATACACGCTTGAGCTCAACACATTTTTCTTTTCTTGCTTTTACTTATATTTGATGTGTTTTGACACGTATTTAACAATGTCTTCCATTCTCATGACACAAAGAAGGTTGTTTTGATCTATTATATCGATTGAATCTTGCCGACAACAACTTTAAACATGACTCAACTCGATCGTAACACTTTTTATTCGGTTCTTAGGTGAACCGAAATTGGGGTGTTACAAAAATAATGTACTAAAAAATCAAATAATTAGAATTCATCTTTTCATTAAAGTAGGATATATTTTTAAAGTCGATCACACTCTATATTTAAGATATTAAATTATTACGGTCTATCTCCGTATTTAAAAACAATTTATTTATAAAATTATAATTTATTTGATATAGGTCGCACATGGTACACATCTTGCCTAGTTAATATAAATATGTTGGAAATTGCTACCTTATCGGTGCTATTTGGAGGCTGATTCAAATTGCACTCTTTCATGAATGTTCAATCACAAGTGGTTATGTTTTTTAGGAATGGGTTACAATGTTTCATTAGTGGTCACAACCTTCTTAAAGGGTATCGTATGTCTTCCTAAAGGCTATGTACCACTTCTAATGATTATGAGTTACTCTATATATAAGAAATGTGTTGGGCCCTTTGGGCCCACAAAAGGATTTGTAATAAGTGTTAATGACCTCTCTTAATCCAAGAGTTAACTCAAGGAATAATGCTTTCTCATTAGCCTATATAAAAGTCACCAACATCATCCATGACCGATATGGGATAAACCCAACAACTCCCTTCACACATTGGGTGACCCCGAAACTATCATCGTCTGGCAATCTCTTCTTCATTAGACGAAACTCACATATCATCACCTTGTAAAGTCCCTTAAATCATCAGGTGAAACCTATGAAGGAAACTCCAACAATCGGTGTAGGCAAATACCAAATCTCCCAAGATCGTAACCTGGCTCTGATACCACTGTTAGGCCCTTAGGGCCCACAAAAAAGACTTGCAATATGTGTCACGGGCCTCTCTTAATCCAAAAGTTAACTCAAGAAATAAGGCTTTCCCATTAGCCTATATACAAGTCACCAACATCATCCACGACTGATGTGGGATAAACCCAACAAAATGCAATCCTATGATGAGAAAAAAGGTAGTAAGGCAAAAAGACGAAAGGATGGCTGGTTGATGGGTTGGACGAGTTGTTGAAAGGCCGTAGATTGATCCAGTCTCCCTCATTAAGGTGGATTCCTTCTATTATTGTTAAGAATCAAGGGGTGGACAATATACAACTGTAACACCCTCTTTTTTCTGTCCGAGGGAAACCAAATTATGATATTATAATTCAGAAGCTATCCGTTTGACTACTATTGAACAAACTATATGGAAGTCGATGTCAACATCAAGGAAACTTAAGATGGAAACCTTATAAGGGTTACATAAAATGCACACTAATTATATTATCATAGGAAGACACTTAGCTTACATGCTCTTAATATGAGCATCCATACTCACGGGAGAGGTTGCACTTGCCTAGCAACTAAGAGGGTGACTTAACTGATGCAACGATCACTTTGAGCTATACGAAATCAACATCCCCAATGTAGCTAAGTGGTTGAGCTTTAAAAGATGTGGATGGATGATCTGATTCTTAGACTTAATTCCAATGATTGGGTTACGTATCTTATTACTTGATGTTGATGATCTCGCAATATTGTAAAAATTAAGTTGTCTTTACCTATTCTACATACCCTGTAGAAGTAAATTAAAAACATATATGCATCATTGGATACTAAAGCATCACACCCTCAAGCACAGTCTTCACATGGGCTTTTCACACATTTACGAAATGTAAGCTCCTCTTGCCCACGTTACTCTAATATAGACACATATGCAACCAAATACATTTTGTGTATCTAAATTGCTCCTTGTGTTCCAAGACTTTGAGGCGTACTCACCCTGTAGACGATTGTTAGCTTTTGCCCCAAAGTTTATACCCTGTGCTTTGAAGTATGACAATAAAATAATAAGTCACACCTAGTTCACACATACATTGCAACACATCCAACATCACAACTTAAGGCTTTTAGGGCTTTCGTCCATGATAATACATCTCACAATCCCTTCACACATACATAGCAACACGTCCAACACCACAACTTAAGGCTTTTACGGCTTTCGCCCATGATAATACATCCCACAATCCCTTCGTTCCCAAAATACATTAGTTTCAAAAACACAAGTCATACACACTTAGCTCCACAAAATATATAGCACGGGGTATCATCCCCCACCACGAGCCTCCTGATCTGTCCAACTACGCCAGCCACTAGCACGGATCACCTACATAGATATAGGAAATCCGTTAGAGTAACACTCCACCTACACAAAACCCAAGATGAATCGGGGGTTACCTAACATACAAACTCAAACCCTAGCAAAAGAGCAAGTTTGTATTATCAAAACAATTAAATAAGTTACATAAAATGCACATTGGAAGCAATAATAATTTATAAGGCAACAAATAAATTTATTAGCAATAAAAAATATATTGTTCAACTAATAGCATGCCAAATAATAATTATCCATATCTCATAAACATAATCATGTCCATTGCCATGCAATATAATATCCCAAGTCATATATATATATATATATATATATATATATATACAAATAACAAGAAAAAGTACATTTATTAAGGTAACAGATGGTCTATCCACTAGAGCTCCCTCTATCCTCGCAAAGGATCTTGTCCCAAGCTAGTTCATACTTGCTAAGGCAATTCTGCGTTAGGGAAAAGACCACCAAGTTCGTGTAACTAAAACGAACAATTTAAACAACAAAATAAATATATGTGGGTTTATGTTTAAACCCCTCCTCTAGCAGAGTGGCCACTCTGCCAGAGAACATTTTACCATCTATGATTATAAACATTGCCCTTTCCCGAAGAAGATAGTAGACCTATGTCCTCATTTGGACTCCAGTCTTAGAGTATGTACTGGGCTACTCCTTATCCCTTGGACCTCGAGCCCTTTTGTTTTGTAGTGAGCCTTACACTACAGTGTGATGTTATGAGATCCCTCAACTTAGTCCTACATTTAATACCTACTGGGGTAAGATCTTACTTATAAGTGAGAATGAACCATAGATCTTTAACTTGGTTAACTATTTTTAAAGAGATGACTTATTTCATTATGTTGCACTTTGGGCCGGGTTGTTACAGATGCCTTACACCATGGTTGTATGTTTTAATCAGGTAAATGAAGCTCAATGCCTCACCTTTAATGCCAATGTTGTTACTACACTTCTTTACCCAACTAATCAACTACACTTCTTTACCCGACTAATCAACGATAAGTGGTGTTTATTTAACATCATAGAGGTCATACGTACCTCAATCATCATAAATTATTTTTGCCCTTGACTAGCTCTTAGACAACACCTAAATGACACAAATCGATACACATTACTCACACAACAGTGTATCAAATACAAAAAAAATGGTATGTCATGCATGCATACACAATCAAAGCCTTTAAAACAAATATAATGCGTGAACTTCAATAGCGAAACACAGAATGCTTGAGCACCCAATTTCAGGGTACTAAGGAGTTCTGCAAATTATCAGGAATTATAATTTGCATCTGCTGCCCAAAAGCCCAACGTTCAAGCACCCAAAATCTTGGCACTTAGGCGCTTTGACATTTTTTACACACATTTCTTAACTAAATGCCCATTGCTCGAGAACCCAGTTTCTTGGTGCTCAGGCACCTTGCTAGTTCTTACACATCCAATTTTTTTACAAATTTCAGTTTTTTTCATACATTTATCAATCAAGTTTGATTTTTTTTTCATACCAGCAAGTCCATATGATGATTCTAGACATACTCAAAATATATTTTCATCAAATTAACTATTTTTAACAATTCTACCATAAAAGCACGAATTTTAAGAAGAAAATTACAACTAAAATTGTATAAATCATGCATCAAAGTTGATCTAACTCAAATAATTCAACTAATTATCATTCATAGATTTATTTACCGATTAGATTCTGCAAAATTGCACCCACCCATCATGTAAATTCCATAAATTAGACATATACTTAAATAACATGAGAAATTCTCCATTTATTACATCACTATTCATGCACAAGAACTCAAAATTTTCAAATTCTTTGCCAAACAATCATTATCCATTAAAAATCATCATAGGTCCATAAAAACCTTATTCCATGATCTCCATAAATCAAATCTGATTCACAACAATTATAATTCATGTGTGTATGATATCTTAAACAATAAAAATCTATATAAGTGATGAATAAAATACGAAATAACTATTGAAAAATAAGGAATTACCAAAACCTTAGCCGTCAGCAAGGAAAAGAGGAGAGAAAGAGCCTCCACACAAAAACCTAGAAGGAGAGAAGCGATGTTAGAGAGGGAGAGACAGGGTCGCCTTCCTTTAGTTTCCCCTACAAACACTTTTACCCCTCACTAAAAGGATAATTCTAACCGTTATTATAGGAAAATTAATTTAAATTAAATTTAATTGAACGAACACTAAAAATCAAACCTAAAACTTCGAACTCAACCTAACAAATAATATTCTGGTCTAACTTTGTCCATTAAATTATAAAAATCCATTAAATAAATTACTAGTTCGGTCTCGAGTCTCATAGTCAATAATCAAACAAAGTTGATTATCGGTTTGAAAATAACTACTGATAAAATAATACTAGATGATAGGTGTCTCAACACCCGCGAAGAATTACTGAAACATCAATTATATCACAGCAACAACTCATCATGCAAATAACTGGTGTCGGATTAATAAGCGCTATACCATACTAGAATCCGGACCCTACAACGGTGCCAGGCACATGCATGGAAATATTATCGGCAACATGCCTAGAGTTTCACTACTAGCTAGGACTTTCGAAGAGGGGAAAGCATGCAAAAAGAAAATTTGTCACATCCACACACACACAATTTCTTGACTTGGAGTTCGAAAGTCATCAAGAGATCTCAACTTTGAAGTTTGATTAAACCACAAATGAAATTGCCTAGACCCGAAGCCGATGGGATTTAATAAAACACTACCGACTCTGTCCCACGATTGTAAATAAAATCTACAATAGAGCCAAATAGAGAATCAAGTTGGGGGAGTCCTACAACCTTGGACAAATTAATCTCCTCGACCAAACACTTCGAGCTTACTCTACGCATCCTAAAATAAGATAGATCCCTAATCAAACTCAGATCATATTGGCACACAAAACGAGGAAAATCCACAACATAACCACAATACTAAAATACTCAACTTACTTAATTATCTTGATTAACGATATATTAAACGCTATTAGATAGCTTAATTATCTTGTATTTTGTTTATTACTTGCAAGACGAGTTAAGTAGCATTTGATTTGATCCCACTTAACCCGGGTCATTTAATTGATCGATCTTCCGGATTAATAACCCTCGAGGATGAGATCCCTCGAGTATGTTTTCGAAAACAAGATCCACCATAAATTTCCTTTAGGCCTATTATATAAATCCTTTCCCAAACCAATATATAGTTTTATCGAGTTTTCAGTGAGACCAGAGATGGAAAATTTGACAACCGTGCTACGCGAGCGAGCACGTGCTTTTCAAAGCGGGCTTTGGATTAGTGAGCTAGATGTTTCAATCCCGAGGGATTCTGACAACTCCCATTTTGAGTTCCTCACACCTGGAGAAACGTGGAGGTTTACGGGTACTGTTTAGTACAGCGCATGCACGGACTTGTGGTTCAAAGGGTAATAAAGGTAACTGCTTGAGATCACTTGGTCTCCGTGCTCAAGGCTGAGAGAATTATGAAGGTAAGGAGAGGGCTTAGGAAATATTAGAAGTCCTGAGGGACCAACAAATGAAATGAGAAAATCAGCAACAACAGAATAGTCAGTTCAGGATGCTACTGGGTCTACAACCCAGTAGCTCCTCAGTAGGTGCCCTTCAGAGAGTTCACGAGAAGTATATGAATATTTTCTTTCATATGAGAGTTTGCTCACATAGCCAGTTTGATATTACTTGTTTTCTAGATCGGTAACACTCATTACAGATAGTTTTCTATTATTTATGTAGCTGAGAATCTCGAGGATTGAGCGCTGTCAAGACTGCGGAGGTGTAGTAAAGCCGTTGCACACATGAACTTGCCTCTCATAATGAATGGAAATAACGAATTCTAAGTTGTGTGAATGATGACTTTGTTTAAGGTTATTATGTGAAATGCTATGAACGTTTAGCCTGTGGAACGAAACTAGAATGAAAGTGAAATAAAAATGTCAAGTTTTGGAATTATATCAATATAAATATTTATTATTGTCATGGATAGGTTGGCCCTATTGCACTTTTAGGAAAGATTCAGTCCATTTTATTTTATTTTATTTTTTAAAAATATTCCTTATCTTTGAACCAGTTTTTATGATTATTCTATTTTGTGCACAATATCATATCATAGCATGCACGTAGGGCCACGTTATAACCCAAGCATCCCATTCACGCATTACATACTTGCACTACCATTTTAAGACACCAAGGGGAGATCCGGGTTGGTTTAACTGAATCAAGTAGTTTAGTGAATGGTTTGGTCGCCGATGACATTTCCGGGTTGGTTCACGGGTGAACCGGAACGGGGTGTTACAACTGGATAGTCGAGCAGATACTTTAAAGTACCACATGGTACTAGTTTGATCTACATCAGGAAAAACTATATCAGTGCGAGGTATGTTGCCTAACATCTACCCATGTCTCCCTAATCCTCATCAATGTGACAAGTCAACTATGTGTACCCTCAGGGCACTCTGCTATAGGTTGTATGCCTATACTAGGGTGTCCTGTGAGTCCTACTAGCCTATGGTATGCACGAGTACCAAGGGTGTATGCTAAAGAGCACTATGACTCACTGTCGTCAGTCTTGGTCAAACACTCAGGTGTCCCTATAAGGGGAGCTGGATAGCTCACTGGGTCCTAGCCAAATCGATCCCAAGTCAAGTATCTCACTCTGTTCGATAATGGAACTAGGACAACTATTATGACTCTACCGTGTGCTATGACAGCGAGAACACTTGTACATGTACAGCGTGTCTCAAGGAATATGAGAACATACTCTGCATGGAACTATGGAGTCTGCATCTGGTTTGTAGTATGTGCACTGGTCAATGTCTGCTCATCTCAACCATTTGGAAAATATATAGTAGAACTGATATATCTAGAAGGGTGACTATGGAAATACTCGGGTAGAGGCTCAGCTCTGTCTGACATCTCTGGTCACATGACAAGTGAATGAATCTCTCATGAAAAAATGGTCACATGACAAGTGAATGAATCTCTATCTGTGGTGATGTAAGGATGTTTGTCTGAGTCACGGTGGGTAATGAAACTCTGTATACGATATTGGGTGACTCACAAATTTGGGTAGGTCTATGGACATGCCTCTAAGATCATCATGATTGGACTCCGCTATAATTGGCCAGCCTATGGAATAGCCAATCAACAACAAGTCTAAAAGACGGCTCCTAAGTGAATCTAGTTTAATCAACTAACAATAGGCATGTGTTTCTCAATACAGTACTAGTCACGTACTTCTAAACGAATGGGGTTCAACAACCCCAAAAACCACTATCTCTCCTCGAGTCTATGGGAACTCATAATGAGGTTTAACATGTGTCTCATCCGCTCTTCAGCAGTGTGTGACCTACCGTCCCGTACTGATTTGTAGTATAAATCTTGACTCACATGACTACTATAGCTATGGTAGACTCTCAAGCAAAACCATTAGTCAAGATGAGCATACAATGATGCCCCCAATCTGGTCAACATGATCTGGTTTGACTCAACCAAAACCATAAGTCTTTGCCAGCACGATTATGTCCTTACCTTGAGACATAGGATTTAGCATTTGCCCCAAGTATAGGAGGTACCGTCATGGTATTGTTTAGGACTTATAGTGCAGGTAGCCGATGACAGTCCCTGTTTGCGTTGCTACCAAGCTTGGGTGAAGTTGTCTCCTCAATACTGGCCTATCATCGGCTACCTACACTGTAAGTCCTAAACAATACCATGAAGGTACCTCCTATACTCAGGGTAAATGCTAAATCCTATGTCTCAAGGTAAGGACATAATCATGCTGGCAAAGTAAAAGAAAACAATGTATCCTTAATGGACGCTCCCTTACCAAACCCATCATCTATGTCAAATTCTAATACAAGTCAATTATCTCCCTATGGTTAGGCCAAACTATAAATGAGTTAAACTGTGTATCTGATCATTTGCTAATAATCTGACCAGTGTAACCCTTGTTGTGGGTCACATGTATGCTATTACGCTTACTGAACAATCTGACCACTATAGTCATCTTATCTGGATATCATATTGTCCTGTTCTCTTACTATGTCCATATACATCCCTAGAAGACTCACTAGCATTGTCTGATGATCCCCATAAGACTATCACTAACACTATCTTGCAATACCCATCCTAAGGATGTCAGGTCAAGGCGATGGTATGCAAGATGGCTGGTAAAGTTAGTCATGCGCCATCACATCCAAATAATTCTACTGTACCTAACTTTCCTTTGTCTGGTTATTCTTACCATAGCTGCATCTTGTCCTCAATCTCTAACCCAACTCTGCTCTTAATGCTGTGACATGCGGTCTCTGTGCAAAGCTAAGAAAATCCTCAACTAGTTCTCCTCCTATAGGGTGAGGTAACTACTTAGCTCTTACTTTCACTACAACTACTCACTCGGTTCGCAATAGTGCAATATACGAACGGTGGTTGTGTATGACAAACGGTAGTAGTGTGCATTTAGTCGATGGTAGTGCATCACAAATGACAGTTGTGCTACTCAGATGGTGGTTGTGCAACTCGGATGGTGGTTGTGCTACTCAGACGGTGGTTGTGCAACTCGAACGGTGGTTGTGCTACTCAGACAGTGGTTGTGCTATTCAGGTGCTAAAGTCCAATCCTAATCATGTATGTCATGAATCCATTATTATCTCTGGCATGTCTTCTCCATGTGTTTGTCTCATCAAAGGTAATTGCTACAACTCGACATAGGCTATCCAACCATGTGTGCCTGATATGGAGGGTGTCTAGTCATAGTGGTGACATGTACAATGGTGATCCAATGTTGTGCCTACATGTATCTCTTGAAATCTAGGGTGATTGCTCATATAAACAATGACTGGTTCTTAATAGCTATCACTAATCTGGCCCTAGCAGATCAAGTGACATTCGATCAACTATCTAAATCTACAGTCAAAGGTAATCTCACTCATTCTAAATGTGTTCATGTCTCTATCTATTGAAGAGTGGCCAATAATACTGATAAGACAAACATACACCAGAGGAAGAGTGGGAGGCAGTGAAGTGTCCATGGGACTGCAGATCCACCTACCTACTCATCCTCATCCACTGCTATCTCCTTGAAATAGTCCATCTCAAGTCATCTATCCAAACTTTCATATGTGCTCCAAGTACCTTAGTGGCTCCGCTGTCATAACCACATCCTTCATCCACAAGGATATGTTTGAAGGTCTATGTTCCCTACTGTAGACCTCAGACTATGCCTAATAGATCTGTTTAAAGCACTCGATGGTCCACACTCATATGCGACAAAACTATCTGAGTATCTCCATACTCGAAGCTCCCTATTGGTGTCATCTCTGATGACTCTGTCCACAATGTGCACCATGTCCCAAGGAAGAACTAATGTAGTGACATGAGAGAGGCGGGCAAGTATTACAATGTGGTTGCCAGAGTTCTAGGTACTTCCGGTCACCATATAACTCAACCTTAAATAACTGAGTATGTGGACAATCATAAGTCATCTAAATCTCTCGCAAGGTAAAAAGAAAGACGTGCATCTAAGCTTATCATGACATACTAGTGAGATCAATGCTTGCATCTACTGAAATCATGATTTCATATTCATCTCATAATTTCTATTATTGAAACATGCATTGCTCAGGTTTAACTGAGTAAAATCTGAAATACTAAGAAAATACCAAAAGAAATACCTGTCGGCTTGGCTAAGGACAGCTTCACATACTTAGCTCAAAACAAAAGTCTTCCATCTCAATCAACGAAACCTTGGCTCTGATACCAATTTGTAATAACCCGATTTTGGTTAACTTAAGAACCGAATCAGAAATTTTGTGATCGAGTCGAGTCATGTTTAAATTGTCACTCGGTACGACTCAATCGATAAAATAGATCGAAATAACCTTCTTGGTGTCATGAGAATAGAAGACATTATTAAATACATGTCAAAACACATCAAACATAAATAAAAGTAAGAAAGTAAATAACTGCATTGAACCCAAGTGTGTGTACCGTTTATCTATCCTCCCACCAAAGTCGACTCAGAGTTTGCAAGACCTACATATATTATATGAAAAACATCAGTAACGAATGTTACTGGTCCGAAAAATAACTAATACAAACTAGCAAATGGGTATTCCATTACCCACGAAAACTTATAAAACTTTAAGATTGCCTCAGAGTGGGCAGTAAGCAAACATACTTAAGCAAATGCCGGCTCGCATGCACGGCTCATAATCATATTCATACATACAACGCTTATGCCCTCACTTCTTCCATATCACCCGCCATGATACTCGAGTGGCAAAAGGAACAATTAAGTTAGTGCCACAAATTCCGGAAATGTGCTGCATTGCGCAATACCTTCATACACCGCATTACCACAGGGTTTGAAAGAGTACTAGTGCGATTCATACATATCTCTATACCACTCACTCTCTTATTCATAAAATTTGAAAAATACGCGTACTTATTTAATAAGTTTAGAGAAGAGGCTTATATCATCTATATCTAAAGCTTCAGTTCGAAAACCAACAAGGGGTCTCATCCTTGTAGTTTTATTAAACAAGTGTAAAAAACACATCTAAATAGCCCGACATAGGTGGGATTCAATAAAACACTGCCGATGCCGCCCTATGGATAAAAAATGATTAAACTCGACACGCAAGGAGTCAAGCAGAGAGGGAGAGTCCTACGGACCTGTGGTCCATGGCTCCAAGCATATCTCCACATCTATGACAAGCTCGGACACCGAAACCTACATCGGAACCCACTACTAAGTAAAATACTAACATCTTTATATGAGGAATGCTCGTGGTGTGTGCTCATATCATCAATACATCATAATAAAAAAACAGTGCTAACAAGCCTATAGCTAAACATGTGGCAATCAAATCAAGACATAACAATAATAAATAACAAATAAATACACTCATAGATAATTAGGTTAAAAAAATACATAAACATGAACAATACTCCAATCATAAAATAATAATACAATTATACTATGTAAAATATATGGGTAAACATGAGTAAATATCAACATATACTCGTGTTAGTACATTATAAATAAATATAATATATAATAATAATAATAATAATAATAATAATTTAATAAATTAATTAATAAAGAAACAAATAGTTATTACTCATTAATCATGAATATTAATAATATCATAATCATACAATACAAGAATACCTAATTAAATACAAATAAATAATAACATACACATAACAAACAAACAAACAAACAAACAAATAAATAAATAAATAAATATATATATATATATATACAATTTAGTATACATAATAAGACTAATATTCATAAGTAAATATAATGTTAATAATAGCAAATAATCATGTAAACATTCATCATATATGATAAACGTATAAATAAAAATAAATAAATAAATAAATAGAACAATAAATAAAGAAAAACATCATAACATCCAATCATGCTCAATCATGTGAATATGCATCTAAACTAATATAGAAGTTCTCGAATTACTGAAAATGGTGCAAGAACGGATGAAAACGGTTCGAAAATGAGTTAAACCAAACTGAATCAAGGTGAACCAGACCAAACTGAAAGGCCTAAACCAACCCAATTTGGGTTAAATAAACTGCTGGGTTGACTTGGCTGACATGAACACCTGGCAGACTCGAACATGGCCAAGCGGACACGGGTATGACCAGGTGGACCTGGGCATGACCAAGTAGACGTGGCCACGGGCAAGTGGACAGGAACACGACGCAAAGACGAGCAAACGGGCCGGACAGGGTGACTGTTGTTCGTCACCGAAAAACGCTGATGGAGGTACGATTGGGGTTGCCGTCGGTTAGGATCGACAGGTGGCGTAATGGCAGAGCTGCTGGTGGTGATGACTGGCAGAATCCGGCCACTAGCTGGTCGGAAATGGCTGGAAAGAGGGCGGTGTCACTGCCAGGTGTGGCGACGTCGCCAGCGGTGATCACTACTGTGGTGGTCGTCATGGGTTGTCTCAAAATGTAGATCTCGGTGAGGGCGAGCTGTGTCGGTGATCGGATCAGCTAGAGGCAGCTCGTTGTCACCAGAAAATGGACTTATAGGTGGCGGCAACAATGATGAACAGTGATAAAAAAAACTCAGTTGCCGACTGCAACTGCTGCGGTGCCGGTGGTCGTGATTGGTACGAATGGAAAGCCGACCGCAATGCAGTCACAGCCATACCGAATGTGTAGCCGAAGGAGGGCCGGGGTCTCACTGGCTGCGAGTGGTGGTGGCGATAATGGTGGAAAACACTGAAAACGGGAGAAAACTTTTATAAATCGATGGGCGATGCTAAGGTTTGAGTGCGCAGCCCAGATCTTGCCACGTGGCACGATCTGGATGTCTGACAACTCATGTCCTAGTGGGACCCACCTATGGGTATATGCAATATACATACAAACGGAAAGCTCAGATCAAGACCGTCAAAAGTCAAAACTGACTCAAATCTTTAAAATGATTCTATATGAGGGAATTGAAGTAAGACGGCTAAATGGGCCTCGAACCCTGAACTCAATCAAGCTGGGCCCACAGGGGTACAATCGAGTGATCCAAAATTCTTATGGTGCATGCAAATGGAATACCCAGAAAATCCCAAATTGATGCTAACACTACAACGGCTTAGATCTAGACCTAAAATTCTAGCTAACTTATAAAAATCATATGTATACGTCGTGTATATATTGATAATGTATGCTCTACTATATCATAACTTAAACTATCATATGCATGTCAGGCATACTCAGCCAATATATCTTGCTCATATGGCCACCTGAGCCCATACTTATGGTATAAAAATTAGTCTGGCTCAAGCTCATTTGAACTGAGTTGATACTGACCCGAATAGGGCAAAACTCAATAAGGGTAAAACCCTAACCCGAAAATGGGGTTTTATAGTAGGCTTGAATTTTGTAAAATTTTAAGTCCAAACTCAAAGTATTTAGACCTGAGTGAACTCGAGAAAATGTGGCATTGGCTAGGGTATTTTTGGAGCTAGTTGATCTACTCGGTTTGGGAAATTTCTACCACAAGCTCTACTGAAGCATTGGCTCCCAAATATCAAGGTGATGTTACCTAAGGTCTGGGTGAAATGTCATGAAACTTCACAAGCAAAGATCTAGGGTTTGGGATTTTGTAACTAGAGCTAGAGAATTAGGGTTTTATTTTCCATTCATATGCACGCCACAAAAACCGATTAACTAACCACCTAAATGATTTTCAACTTATTCCAATTTTTACATGTTTCCGGTAGATACTTAATGACTCCATAGGTAATTTTTACAGATTTTGTTAATGTCTTTTCACAAGGTCACCAATGAACACAATCTCAGAGCATGGCATAACATACTGAAAGTTAAACATATACACAATGCACTTAGGGTTTTGTTCAAGTTTTTAATGATGTGATTTTAGCATGGTATTTTAACAACAGATGATTAACATCCTAACCTATAATCATGTAAAATATTACATCCAAATACTACCTACAATAGGGTGTAATAAATGGGAAAAGTGGACAATAGGCTACTAGAAACAGTGATGTTGCCACCTTTTACTAATTTTGGCTCCCATACATGCTCATACAGGCCATATCAAACAAGGCATACTTCATAACACTTGTAGATCTACCTCGTAGGAACATGTAAAGACAAGAATCATGCCTAAATATGATCTACAGCATGTGATATGAATTCTCTACTGAAACAGTGCATATCCATACACATGAATCTTAAAAAAATCATAAGTATTTTTATACATACGAAAATGGCGTGATTCTAAACTAACTGCTTCTAGCAAACAGATCTTCATGGAAACAATATCATAAAAATGCAAGCGGGGCAAGAACAAACACATTACAAACATACAAACATTGGGAAAGAGGAGAAAGGTAAGGATTTTACTTCATAGAAGGCTAGGAGGAGGTCTTTTGGGGCTTCCTACCCCAAAACCTTCCACTCCTATGGCCTAGGGAGGTTTGGAGAGAGCTGAAAGAAGCCTAGGAGGGCTGTGGAGAGAGTGGAGGAAGCAAGGGAAGAGGAGGAGACCGGAGCAATGAAGGGAAATGGTGAAATGAGAGGGGGAAAACTTCTATTTATTAGGCTCAAAAATACTCTTGGAGCAAGGGTGTAAAACCACATTTTTTGGTTAGGGTTTTATTCTATTTTAGTTCTGTCTAGTTTGGGCAATCTCGAGTCGTGCGAGCAAGCTCGAGCCAGACTAGTTTTCAGATTATAATTATGGGCCCAGATGGCCGAATGAGCATGTTATAGTAGCTAAGTATGCCCGACATACTGATGAGAAGATCATGAGTTATTAGTGTATACTGAGGTATACATATTCATTTGTATATGTTAGCTGGGATTTTAGGCCTAGATCTAGGCCATTGTATCGTTTAGTATCTGTTTGAGATTTTTCTTTTGGATACCTCATTGCATCCGTCACAGGGATTTTAGACCATTGGATTGTGCCATGTGGGCCCAACTAGATTGCATTTAGGGTTTCTAGGTCCATTTACCATTCTTCCCTTGATTCCTGCCTATAGAGTCAATTTCAAGACTCGAGTCCGTTTCGAGTTTGGATGGTCTCAATCGGAACTTTCTGTCCATATGTATAGTGCATGCTCCCATAGGTGGGTCCCACTAGGCCACAAATTGTCCGTCTAGATCGTGCCACATGGCAAGATCTGAGCCATCCATTCAACTTTATCTACACCCACTGATTTCCAGAGTTTCCATAATTTTGAAATTTTCCACTATTACGTAGCCGCCACTTCAGCTCGTCCCAGGCGACTCTCCACCTCGCCCCCGGCCACCGAATCAGTACCCCCATGACTGCTTCACAGCCGGCTTTCCAGTCGTACCACTCACGACCACCGGCGCTACCGCAGTTGCCGCTGGTGAGTAGTTTTGGAGCCAGTCTCCGCCACTGCCGCCACTGTTTGGGCCATTTTCCGGTGCCGGCAAGCCACCTCCAACCAATCCGACCACCCCCACAGCTTCTATTTGCTTAGATCTTCATTTTAATACAACCCACAACGACCGCCATGGCCGCGATCGCCGCCTACGACATTGCCGCACCTTGCGGCGATCCGCCCCTTGCTTGCTATTTTTCAGCCAGCCAGTGGCCGGAATCCACTAGTCGTCACCACCACCACCTCCGCCTTGACACTACCTTCCGTTCACGACCGGCGGCGACCCCAGTCTCGCCGCCGTCGGCATTCTCCGCTGACGGGCACCGCCGCCCCTCTGGTTGGCCCGTTTACCCGCCTGGTCGTGACCCCATCTACCTGCCGCACTGCATCCACCTGCCCATGATTGTGTCTGCGTGTCATGTCCTAGTCCGCCCTTCCTGTTCTGGTCTTCCCAACCAACCAGGCCATTTTTTAGCTCTGGTTGGTCCAGCCTTTTTGGTTTGGTGTAGTTAGCTTAGTTCGGCCCAGTTCAACCTGTTTTCGGCCGTTTCTCTACTCTTTTTGGTAATTCGAGATCTCTTACATTAGTTTAGATGTATATTCACATGATTAGATGTTATAATGATTTTTCTTAATTTATTTTTTTAATTTAATTAATTAATTGATTTATTCATTCATTATTATTTATTTATTTATATTTATATGTTTATCATATATGATGAATGTTTATCTGATTATTTGTTATTATTAACATTATATTTACTTATGAATATTAGTCATATTATGTGTACTAAATCATTATATATATATATATATTAGTTATTCGTTATGTGTATATTATTATGTATTTGTATTTAATTATATATTCTTATATTGTAAAACTATGATATTATTATGATTCAAGTATAATTAAAGTAAATATTTATTTATTTATTTATTATAAGAATGATTATGTATTTATTTATTTAATTGTTTATATGATTACTAACATGAGTATATATAATATTTACTCATGTTTAACCATTTAAATATATAATATACGATATTATTATTTTATGATTAGAGTATTGATTATTTTTATGTATTTATTATCTATCTATTTATTCATAATTGTATGTATTTATTTATTTATTATTTAGTTATTCTATTTATTATATCTCGATTTACGTGCTATGTGTTAGCGGTATGTTTATTTAGTATAGTCTTTTTATTAGGATGTATTAATGATATGAGCACACGCCACGAACATGCATCATATAGGGATGTTAGTATTTTACTTAATAGTGGGTTCCGATGTAGGCTCTGGAGTCCGAGCTCGCAGTAGATGTGTAGATACGCTTGGAGCTTAGACCACAAGTCCGTAGGACTCTCCCTCTCTGTTTGACTCCTTTCGCGTCGAGTTTTATCGTGTTTTATACACAGGGTGGCATTGGCAATGTTTAATCAGATCCCTCTAATGTCGGGCCATTTAGCCGTGTTTTCTACGCATGTTTAATGAAACTACAAGGATGTGATCCCTTGTTGGCTTTCGAACTAAATCTCCAGAAATATATGATACAAGCCTCTTTCCTAAGCCTATTATATTAGTACGTGCATTTTTATAGATTTTACAAATAAGAGAGTGAGTAGTATGGAGATATGTATGAATCGCATTAGTACTCCTTCAAACCATGAAGTAGTGCATTGTATGATGGTATTGCGTAATGCAGCGCATTTTTCGGAATATGTAGCACTAACTTAACTGTTCCTTTTGCCACTCGAGTACCGTGGCGGGTGATATGGAAGGTGTGAGGGCATAAGCGCTGCATGTATGTATGAATATAATTATGAGCTGGGCATGCGAGCCGGCAATTGCTTAAGTATGTTTGCTTACCGCCTAGTATGAGGTAAATCTTGAAGTTTTATAAGTTTTCGTGGGTAATGGAAGACCCATTTTCCAAATTTTATTAGTTATTTTTGGACCAGTAACATATGTTACTAACGTTTTTCATCTAATATATGTACTGAGTTGACTTTGGTAGAAGGATAGATAAATGCTACACTCACTTAAGCTCAACGCATTTATTTCTTTTCTTTTTTACTTATATTTGATGTGTTTTAATGCCTATTTAATAATGTCTTCAATTTTCACGACACCAAGAAGGTTGTATCGATCTATTTTGTCGATCGAGTCATACCGACCGACAACTTTAAACATGACTTGACTCGATCGTAACATTTCTGATTTGGTCTATAGGTGAACCCAAATTGGGGTGTTACAAAGGGTACTACACCCTACCAAGGATGCTACGTTATTGATATGATGACAAAAAGAATCACACCAAACATCAAAATCACACTGCCATCGATTTAAATATTATAAAAATCCTGTATATAAACGGACAGGATTTCCCCTAAAAGTGCAATGACGAAACCACCCTATACATCATCATATCACAATATATATATATAATAGATAGCAAAACATATCACAACATCACATTCTACTAACATCACATCATTTTCCAAATCATGATCCCTGACTGTGTCTTGGCCCATCTACTACTCATATTCCATGGTTGGAAGTTTACTAACTTCAAAATTACAAACTTCATTCACAGAATATGTTAACCATGCATTAAATATCATCAAAATATTTCATAACAAGTTTAACATATTCACCAACATTACAATTGAGTGTCCTATCGCCAGGCATGTGTGTGTGCAAGGATGTCACTATTCACTCATCAAGTCTGGCATATCCTGTTGTATCTAATGCTCACCTACATATATAATAGAAAACCATCAACAATGGTTGTCACTGGTCCAGAATATCAAATATCAAATTGTCCATGAGAGCTAACTCATTAAATAATAATATGCAATACTCCAACATAATTCTCATAAGGGTAACTATTGAGGAGCCATCAAACTATAGTTTGGATGGCATCCTAAACTGACTGGTCTGATTCCACTCTCGGCATTTTCTCATTTCTCTTCCGGTCCCTCGGGACTACGAGTATATCCTAAACCCTCTCTGATCTTCCATACTTCTTCTGGCCTCGAGCATGAAGGTCAGTACTATCAAGCAGTCACCTTTAGTACCCCTTGAACCACATGTCCGGATGCGCATTGTACTAAATAGTACCCGTAAACCTCACGTTTCTTTAGATGTGAGTAACACAAAATCTGGGTTGTCAGGATCCCTTGGGAATGGAACAGCCCTCTCACTAATCCGTTACCCACTGTGAATGGTACATGCACCCACTCATGGTACTTGTGAGTCGGTTTCACCATCTCTTGTCTCACTAAAAACTCGATAAAAATCTTATATCGGTGTGGGAAGGGATTTAATAATTTAGGCCTGAAGGCAACTTGCAGTGGATCTTGTTTTCAAAATGAGACTCAAGGGATCTCATCCTCGAGGGTTGTTAATTTCTGAAAAATGGTTCTAAAAATGACATGTTAAGTTGGGTCCGATAAATCACCACTTAACATGTACTACAGTATACAATCCCAAGGAACAATAGAATAGATCGGCAATCAAGAATTCGAGTCCTAAACGGACCTGGTGGAAGCTCCCAACAGGGTATCGCACCTATGCGGCGAGCCCTTGCTGCAAACCTACACAAACTGGACTAAATTCTAATGCCCATGTACTCTCATATGATGCATTAATAACATGATAGATAAATCAAACAACACTAGGGCAAGTATGCATATCCTGATCAATCCAACAAATCCTAACAATCATGTCATATAAATCTATATTCCTAGGTGATCATGTCATCAACATCACAAATTTGTTACTATGTAATTTAAACATATCAATTAACTAATTAAAGATCATAATTCTTTTTAAGAATCAAACTAATACTGAATCATAACAATTTAATCATTAGGACTAGATGTGTAATTCACAAGTCTAATTATCTAACCTTAATTAACAGCAATATGGGCATGCACACATTTTTAATTAACTAATTAATTATTTTTCATAATTACAACAACATAATTTGAAAACCCTAAAATTAGTACACAATAAAATCTATAAATATTACCAAAATGATGTACATGTTGATGATGATTAGTCATATATAAAAATGAAATAAAAATTAAATCTTTATAACTAAGTTAACGATTACGCAGCGACAGCCACGTGGTTGCCGGTGCCATGAGGAGGTAGACGGCAGCTGTGGCTGCCATTCCAAGGTAGACATTGAGAAGAGAAAGGGTAGCTCGACGTGGTCGGAGCACCACCGGCCGGCAATGATGGTCAATCGCCGACGGCGGCTACTGTGGGTTGTGGCCAACTAGGGTGGGAGCGTACAAGCTGTGGGGTTGGCTAGGGAGTGGGGAGGACTAGGGATGGTTGAGGTCGGCTAGGGAGGTGGACTGTGTGGCTAGAGGCAGTGCGCTGACTGGTCAGCGGCATCGCTAGTCGCC